>JBAIZL010000009.1:570000-690000 GCA_036971475.1 Prosapia bicincta
CTCAAATCATATATATGTGTTGATTCCTACAAGAAAATAACGAATAATGGTTCCAATATGTGTGTAGTAGTTCTTTTAGTGTCATCTCGGAAATCAGAGTTGGTAAAGGAGATAATTTTATTCTAATATCTCTGGGAGATTTATTAAGCTATTGTACCACTTATTAAGGCCATTGATACCATGACTTGCCGACCTTCTGAAATCCTCCTGGCACAGGCTACGCTGTCCCTACTTTGATATCTGAGTCGAGTTACTTTGCTCCTACAGTATAAAACTGTATCTAGGGAGGGAATCAGAAGGGCTCAATAAGAATAATGGAACCACATATATTATAATGACAAAGTAAGAGGAATTACAAGTTACTAGGGGTGTGATGTAAAACTGTCAACTGTAATAAAGGTAAAACTAGAATCACATTATTTATAATATCTAACTAATAATGTAATAAAATAATTTTATATTACAAGTAAATTCCTTTTCCATCATCCTTTTCTCATAGTTGAGACACCTCCCTCTGTATCATTAGGGTAATCTGCTAACGTTTGATAAATCGCTCGTTATCGGTTATGTATTAGAGTTTTACAAAGTTTGAATATCACTTCAATATTCATTTTCGATGAACTTTCTTTAACAAATTATACATTTTGTTAACAAACTTTTATAAATATATTGAACTTAATAACTTGATTTAGGATTCTCGTTGGCTGTTATCACTTTATGTAATAAAGCCTTTCTAAAAAAGAGCAGAATAAACAAACCTGTAGAATAGTGTTGAATGGGATTGCATAACTTGTATATTGAATAAATCATCTGGTTTTTCATTTAAGGAAACAATTGAAAAAATACAACTTTATCCCGAAAACTACATACAAACCACTTTAAACATTACTAATGTCAATATATAAAATATTCCATTTTATTTGTTAGAAAATTTTTGAAATTATAAAATAAATCAATACTGATATTAGATAATTACAAAATATGTATCTCACAGCAAGTGTAATAGATAAAAAGAATATAGATTCGGAACAGGGAGTTCCCATGATTGGATACGTCACATCGTTGTGATTTCATAGAGCATATCAGCAATGTTTGACCTATTACTAACGAACTGTTAATGGTATTATGTAAATTCCTAAATTAAGGCCAAAATAAATAAATGTTTTATATATGGGCTAAACAATGGCGTGTATTCCCTACATTAGTTATAGGCAAAAGATATTCCATGACTTAAAAGGAGCAAACTTGATGTTTCTTAAATATGAACCTTAGGAATTATAAATTATATATATATATATATATATATATATATATATATATATATATTAACATTAATATTATTATTATAAATATTACTATTACCACTGTATTAAAAGATAGTAGAATTGATGGTCCTAGAATCTTGTAATAAGAGAGCATAACTTTTAAAGTGTAGTCTTTAAAACCTAAAAGTTCAAATTAAATTTTATTTAAAAATAACATAGCACAAAAGAAATATATCATGCAAGTAGAAATAATAGATATATATATTTTTTATATACAACTAATCTAAAATTAATATTGCAAATATGATCGTTGTACAATAATAGTAACTCACCTGAAATTAATATTGACCACTGAAATGAAGTGTTTATTTCCATGTAGTAGGGAAGGCAATTTACTTTGAGCATCTTAGTACGTCACTTCATCTAGATTGTTGATCGCATCATCTTCTTTTTTACATTGAAGTCGGACAGGTTTCTTGTAAATACATTTCTTGAACCTCGATTTTGCGGCTTCCTGATGGGCTTGGTATGTTTTATCCCAAGGTTACTTACTGTGAAACTGGTTGTATTACTATAACGACTAGTAGTTATACATTTCTTGTAACTCTGTTTCACAAAATTATTTTTTTATTCAAATTCGGTTTAAAGAGGACTCTAATTTTTAAACTACTTGACACAATTTTCATGTTTATATTTAAAATGTAAATGTATTATTTAGATAAGGAATATTGAATAGTTAAAGGCAATCAAAATATTTTCGAAATGCATAAATATAATTAATTCTTTTTGTCCTCGTCTAAGAAATTTGCGCCTTCTGTCGTTGTGTGATTGTGTAGCTGGTATAAGTGAGTTCTAGATATGAGATAACAAACATATTTAGGAGTTACATGTTTAAAGAAAGACGATTTATTCCGTTTGAAGCTTAAGACTTAAAAAACGACTTTCGTGTTTGTTATCTATCCAAAAACAATATACTATGATGAAACTGCATATATTTATACTAATTATTATACAACAGTTATACTAACTGATTATATAAATACTAAAACGTTATACTTTTACTGTATAACTGTTTCACAAAACTATTTTTCTTTTGAATTTTGGTTTTAAAAGAACTATAATTTTTAAAATACTATGTACAAGTTTCATTCTATTACTTTCAACGTAGATGTATTATCTAGGTAAAGAAAATTGAATTGTTTTACTTATTCCAAATATATTAGGAATGTATAAAAATAATAAAAAACGTTTTTTCCTCGTCTTTAAACCTTGCTCTTTCTGTCACTATGTAATTGTGTAGTGGGAAAAATGTGAGTTCTTGATGTGATTGTAAGTAATAGATATAGAAGTTTTATAGGCAATGAAAGAAAATGAATTCCGTTAAAACTTAGGACTAAATAAAATGAACTTTGGTGTCCAAAGAAACTAATATTAAAATTAGTAATAGTTAGAAAAACTTATCTAATTTACATATTTTCCAATTTGTTTTGTAGAAACATCTTCCTCTTTATATGATGTGTACGAAAATGAACAGACATTAGCACACTTGATAGCAAAAATAAAGTTTCTTAAATGGACGCAGAGATAAGAGATTTCAGCACATTTCCTTCAAGACGAAAGTGGATGAGCACAAAAGAGATATCTTGGAATTTAAATTATTTCGAGAGAAGGGAGCGATCGCTTTATGGTTATTGCAATGTAATATATTATGGCAAAGTCCCAGACAGATACTTTATATGCTTTAGCCTAAATTTTGGGCATCCTCTAGATGTCACTAAATCATTACAAATTTACATACCTACTTTCCATCTGCCATCTCTGTAATTATTATTTTATGCAATACAATTTTTATTATTAGTAGGAGAGTATTTTTATATCTCTATTTCATGGATGCGTTGTTATCGCTTCAAAAATAATATTATTTGTGATATATGTCGATAATATTCCATTTATTGATGTCGTCGCTATCGAAATTTAAGGTAAAGACGTTTTCTGTATAGGTTAGTTTATTTTGATATGTATTAATTTCCATTTTGAAATTTTAATTGAACATTTTGCTAGTAAAATCGATTCCACACAATGGTTTGCTTTTTAGATAATTTTTAGTTCTAATAAAATTAGAATATATATATATATATATATATATATATATATATATATATATATATATATATATATTCATTTTTTATGCCCGTGGGTGTGTGTGCACGTGCGCACTCTCACTTTTAACAGCAAAATATATTGTATGGGAAGAATGTACTATGAAGTACGATGGTTAAGGGACAGGACTTTGGTTAGGTAATTATTAGATCTAATTCACACGGAAATAGCTGAAACAGAACTGGGAACAGACCTATACCGTCTAAGAAGGTTATTTGTATAAAAAATTAATTGAAAAACAATAGTAACCATATTTAAATAAATCCATGACGAAAAATTATGACGTTATAAATTCAGGTAGATTGTCTTATCCAGTGTAACAATAGCAATAGCAATAAAACTGTTTCCATAGTAATTTTATTGTTATTTTTTTCGGTCTAGTAAAATTACGAATAAATGTCTGAGGATTCAACCGACATCCTCATCCTCTGCAGGTACCTTTATGTAGTATTACTGCTCTGTAAAACTGCTAAGCTAGTGTAAAACTACTAAAACTCCTCTCTGTATTCCGACATCCTCATCCTCTGCAGGTACCTTTATGTAGTATTACTGCTCTGTAAAACTGCTAAGCTAGTGTAAAACTACTAAAACTCCTCTCTGTATTCCGATATCCTCATCCTCTGCAGGTACCTTTATGTAGTATTACTGCTCTGTAAAACTGCTAAGCTAGTGTAAAACTACTAAAACTCCTCTCTGTATTCCGACATCCTCATCCTCTGCAGGTACCTTTATGTAGTATTACTGCTCTGTAAAACTGCTAAGCTAGTGTAAAACTACTAAAACTCCTCTCTGTATTCCGACATCCTCATCCTCTGCAGGTACCTTTATGTAGTATTACTGCTCTGTAAAACTGCTAAGCTAGTGTAAAACTACTAAAACTCCTCTCTGTATTCCGACATCCTCATCCTCTGCAGGTACCTTTATGTAGTATTACTGCTCTGTAAAACTGCTAAGCTAGTGTAAAACTACTAAAACTCCTCTCTGTATTCCGACATCCTCATCCTCTGCAGGTACCTTTATGTAGTATTACTGCTCTGTAAAACTGCTAAGCTAGTGTAAAACTACTAAAACTCCTCTCTGTATTCCGACATACTCATCCTCTGCAGGTACCTTTATGTAGTATTACTGCTCTGTAAAACTGCTAAGCTAGTGTAAAACTACTAAACCTCCTCTCTGTATTCCGACATCCTCATCCTCTGCAGGTACCTCTATGTAGTATTACTGCTCTGTAAAACTGCTAAGCTAGTGTAAAACTACTAAACCTCCTCTCTGTATTCCGACATCCTCATCCTCTGCAGGTACCTCTATGTAGTATTACTGCTCTGTAAAACTGCTAAGCTAGTGTAAAACTACTAAAACTCCTCTCTGTATTCCGACATCCTCATCCTCTGCAGGTACCTTTATGTAGTATTACTGCTCTGTAAAACTGCTAAGCTAGTGTAAAACTACTAAAACTCCTCTCTGTATTCCGACATCCTCATCCTCTGCAGGTACCTTTATGTAGTATTACTGCTCTGTAAAACTGCTAAGCTAGTGTAAAACTACTAAAACTCCTCTCTGTATTCCGACATCCTCATCCTCTGCAGGTACCTTTATGTAGTATTACTGCTCTGTAAAACTGCTAAGCTAGTGTAAAACTACTAAAACTCCTCTCTGTATTCCGACATCCTCATCCTCTGCAGGTACCTCTATGTAGTATTACTGCTCTGTAAAACTGCTAAGCTAGTGTAAAACTACTAAAACTCCTCTCTGTATTCCGACATCCTCATCCTCTGCAGGTACCTTTATGTAGTATTACTGCTCTGTAAAACTGCTAAGCTAGTGTAAAACTACTAAAACTCCTCTCTGTATTCCGACATCCTCATCCTCTGCAGGTACCTTTATGTAGTATTACTGCTCTGTAAAACTGCTAAGCTAGTGTAAAACTACTAAAACTCCTCTCTGTATTCCGACATCCTCATCCTCTGCAGGTACCTCTATGTAGTATTACTGCTCTGTAAAACTGCTAAGCTAGTGTAAAACTACTAAACCTCCTCTCTGTATTCCGACATCCTCATCCTCTGCAGGTACCTCTATGTAGTATTACTGCTCTGTAAAACTGCTAAGCTAGTGTAAAACTACTAAAACTCCCCTCTGTATTCCGACATCCTCTTCCTCTGCAGGTACCTCTATGTAGTATTACTGCTCTGTAAGACTGCTGAGCTAGTGTAAAACTACTAAAACTCCTCTCTGTATTCCGACATCCTCATCCTCTGCAGGTACCTTTATGTAGTATTACTGCTCTGTAAAACTGCTAAGCTAGTGTAAAACTACTAAACCTCCTCTCTGTATTCCGACATCCTCATCCTCTGCAGGTACCTTTATGTAGTATTACTGCTCTGTAAAACTGCTAAGCTAGTGTAAAACTACTAAAACTCCTCTCTGTATTCCGACATCCTCATCCTCTGCAGGTACCTCTATGTAGTATTACTGCTCTGTAAAACTGCTAAGCTAGTGTAAAACTACTAAAACTCCTCTCTGTATTCCGACATCCTCATCCTCTTCAGGTACCTCTATGTAGTATTACTGCTCTGTAAAACTGCTAAGCTAGTGTAAAACTACTAAACCTCCTCTCTGTATTCCGACATCCTCATCCTCTGCAGGTACCTCTATGTAGTATTACTGCTCTGTAAAACTGCTAAGCTAGTGTAAAACTACTAAAACTCCTCTCTGTATTCCGACATCCTCATCCTCTGCAGGTACATTTATGTAGTATTACTGCTCTGTAAAACTGCTAAGCTAGTGTAAAACTACTAAAACTCCTCTCTGTATTCCGACATCCTCATCCTCTGCAGGTCCCTCTATGTAGTATTACTGCTCTGTAAAACTGCTAAGCTAGTGTAAAAGTACTAAAACTCCTCTCTGTATTCCGACATCCTCATCCTCTGCAGGTACCTTTATGTACTATTACTGCTCTGTAAAACTGCTAAGCTAGTGTAAAACTACTAAAACTCCTCTCTGTATTCCGACATCCTCATCCTCTGCAGGTACCTTTATGTAGTATTACTGCTCTGTAAAACTGCTAAGCTAGTGTAAAACTACTAAACCTCCTCTCTGTATTCCGACATCCTCATCCTCTGCAGGTACCTCTATGTAGTATTACTGCTCTGTAAAACTGCTAAGCTAGTGTAAAACTACTAAAACTCCTCTCTGTATTCCGACATCCTCATCCTCTGCAGGTACCTTTATGTAGTATTACTGCTCTGTAAAACTGCTAAGCTAGTGTAAAACTACTAAAACTCCTCTCTGTATTCCGACATCCTCATCCTCTGCAGGTACCTTTATGTAGTATTACTGCTCTGTAAAACTGCTAAGCTAGTGTAAAACTACTAAAACTCCTCTCTGTATTCCGACATCCTCATCCTCTGCAGGTACCTTTATGTAGTATTACTGCTCTGTAAAACTGCTAAGCTAGTGTAAAACTACTAAAACTCCTCTCTGTATTCCGACATCCTCATCCTCTGCAGGTACCTCTATGTAGTATTACTGCTCTGTAAAACTGCTAAGCTAGTGTAAAACTACTAAAACTCCTCTCTGTATTCCGACATCCTCATCCTCTGCAGGTACCTTTATGTAGTATTACTGCTCTGTAAAACTGCTAAGCTAGTGTAAAACTACTAAAACTCCTCTCTGTATTCCGACATCCTCATCCTCTGCAGGTACCTTTATGTAGTATTACTGCTCTGTAAAACTGCTAAGCTAGTGTAAAACTACTAAAACTCCTCTCTGTATTCCGACATCCTCATCCTCTGCAGGTACCTCTATGTAGTATTACTGCTCTGTAAAACTGCTAAGCTAGTGTAAAACTACTAAACCTCCTCTCTGTATTCCGACATCCTCATCCTCTGCAGGTACCTCTATGTAGTATTACTGCTCTGTAAAACTGCTAAGCTAGTGTAAAACTACTAAAACTCCTCTCTGTATTCCGACATCCTCATCCTCTGCAGGTACCTTTATGTAGTATTACTGCTCTGTAAGACTGCTGAGCTAGTGTAAAACTACTAAAACTCCTCTCTGTATTCCGACATCCTCATCCTCTGCAGGTACCTTTATGTAGTATTACTGCTCTGTAAAACTGCTAAGCTAGTGTAAAACTACTAAAACTCCTCTCTGTATTCCGACATCCTCATCCTCTGCAGGTACCTCTATGTAGTATTACTGCTCTGTAAAACTGCTAAGCTAGTGTAAAACTACTAAAACTCCTCTCTGTATTCCGACATCCTCATCCTCTGCAGGTACCTTTATGTAGTATTACTGCTCTGTAAAACTGCTAAGCTAGTGTAAAACTACTAAAACTCCTCTCTGTATTCCGACATCCTCATCCTCTGCAGGTACCTCTATGTAGTATTACTGCTCTGTAAAACTGCTAAGCTAGTGTAAAACTACTAAAACTCCTCTCTGTATTCCGACATCCTCATCCTCTGCAGGTACCTCTATGTAGTATTACTGCTCTGTAAAACTGCTAAGCTAGTGTAAAACTACTAAACTCCTCTCTGTATTCCGACATCCTCATCCTCTGCAGGTACCTTTATGTAGTATTACTGCTCTGTAAAACTGCTAAGCTAGTGTAAAACTACTAAAACTCCTCTCTGTATTCCGACATCCTCATCCTCTGCAGGTACCTTTATGTAGTATTACTGCTCTGTAAAACTGCTAAGCTAGTGTAAAACTACTAAAACTCCTCTCTGTATTCCGACATCCTCATCCTCTGCAGGTACCTCTATGTAGTATTACTGCTCTGTAAAACTGCTAAGCTAGTGTAAAACTACTAAAACTCCTCTCTGTATTCCGACATCCTCATCCTCTGCAGGTACCTTTATGTAGTATTACTGCTCTGTAAAACTGCTAAGCTAGTGTAAAACTACTAAACCTCCTCTCTGTATTCCGACATCCTCATCCTCTGCAGGTACCTCTATGTAGTATTACTGCTCTGTAAGACTGCTGAGCTAGTGTAAAACTACTAAAACTCCTCTCTGTATTCCGACATCCTCATCCTCTGCAGGTACCTTTATGTAGTATTACTGCTCTGTAAGACTGCTGAGCTAGTGTAAAACTACTAAAACTCCTCTCTGTATTCCGACATCCTCATCCTCTGCAGGTACCTCTATGTAGTATTACTGCTCTGTAAAACTGCTAAGCTAGTGTAAAACTACTAAAACTCCTCTCTGTATTCCGACATCCTCATCCTCTGCAGGTACCTTTATGTAGTATTACTGCTCTGTAAGACTGCTGAGCTAGTGTAAAACTACTAAACCTCCTCTCTGTATTCCGACATCCTCATCCTCTGCAGGTACCTTTATGTAGTATTACTGCTCTGTAAAACTGCTAAGCTAGTGTAAAACTACTAAAACTCCTCTCTGTATTCCGACATCCTCATCCTCTGCAGGTACCTTTATGTAGTATTACTGCTCTGTAAAACTGCTAAGCTAGTGTAAAACTACTAAAACTCCTCTCTGTATTCCGACATCCTCATCCTCTGCAGGTACCTTTATGTAGTATTACTGCTCTGTAAAACTGCTAAGCTAGTGTAAAACTACTAAAACTCCTCTCTGTATTCCGACATCCTCATCCTCTGCAGGTACCTTTATGTAGTATTACTGCTCTGTAAAACCGCTAAGCTAGTGTAAAACTACTAAAACTCCTCTCTGTATTCCGACATCCTCATCCTCTGCAGGTACCTCTATGTAGTATTACTGCTCTGTAAAACTGCTAAGCTAGTGTAAAACTACTAAAACTCCTCTCTGTATTCCGACATCCTCATCCTCTGCAGGTACCTTTATGTAGTATTACTGCTCTGTAAAACTGCTAAGCTAGTGTAAAACTACTAAACCTCCTCTCTGTATTCCGACATCCTCATCCTCTGCAGGTACCTCTATGTAGTATTACTGCTCTGTAAGACTGCTGAGCTAGTGTAAAACTACTAAAACTCCTCTCTGTATTCCGACATCCTCATCCTCTGCAGGTACCTCTATGTAGTATTACTGCTCTGTAAAACTGCTAAGCTAGTGTAAAACTACTAAAACTCCTCTCTGTATTCCGACATCCTCATCCTCTGCAGGTACCTTTATGTAGTATTACTGCTCTGTAAAACTGCTAAGCTAGTGTAAAACTACTAAACCTCCTCTCTGTATTCCGACATCCTCATCCTCTGCAGGTACCTCTATGTAGTATTACTGCTCTGTAAAACTGCTAAGCTAGTGTAAAACTACTAAACCTCCTCTCTGTATTCCGACATCCTCATCCTCTGCAGGTACCTCTATGTAGTATTACTGCTCTGTAAAACTGCTAAGCTAGTGTAAAACTACTAAACCTCCTCTCTGTATTCCGACATCCTCATCCTCTGCAGGTACCTCTATGTAGAATTACTGCTCTGTAAAACTGCTAAGCTAGTGTAAAACTACTAAACCTCCTCTCTGTATTCCGACATCCTCATCCTCTGCAGGTACCTCTATGTAGTATTACTGCTCTGTAAAACTGCTAAGCTAGTGTAAAACTACTAAACCTCCTCTCTGTATTCCGACATCCTCATCCTCTGCAGGTACCTCTATGTAGTATTACTGCTCTGTAAAACTGCTAAGCTAGTGTAAAACTACTAAAACTCCTCTCTGTATTCCGACATCCTCATCCTCTGCAGGTACCTTTATGTAGTATTACTGCTCTGTAAAACTGCTAAGCTAGTGTAAAACTACTAAACCTCCTCTCTGTATTCCGACATCCTCATCCTCTGCAGGTACCTCTATGTAGTATTACTGCTCTGTAAAACTGCTAAGCTAGTGTAAAACTACTAAACCTCCTCTCTGTATTCCGACATCCTCATCCTCTGCAGGTACCTCTATGTAGTATTACTGCTCTGTAAAACTGCTAAGCTAGTGTAAAACTACTAAAACTCCTCTCTGTATTCCGACATCCTCATCCTCTGCAGGTACCTTTATGTAGTATTACTGCTCTGTAAAACTGCTAAGCTAGTGTAAAACTACTAAAACTCCTCTCTGTATTCCGACATCCTCATCCTCTGCAGGTACCTCTATGTAGTATTACTGCTCTGTAAAACTGCTAAGCTAGTGTAAAACTACTAAACCTCCTCTCTGTATTCCGACATCCTCATCCTCTGCAGGTACCTTTATGTAGTATTACTGCTCTGTAAAACTGCTAAGCTAGTGTAAAACTACTAAAACTCCTCTCTGTATTCCGACATCCTCATCCTCTGCAGGTACCTCTATGTAGTATTACTGCTCTGTAAAACTGCTAAGCTAGTGTAAAACTACTAAAACTCCTCTCTGTATTCCGACATCCTCATCCTCTGCAGGTACCTTTATGTAGTATTACTGCTCTGTAAAACTGCTAAGCTAGTGTAAAACTACTAAACCTCCTCTCTGTATTCCGACATCCTCATCCTCTGCAGGTACCTCTATGTAGTATTACTGCTCTGTAAAACTGCTAAGCTAGTGTAAAACTACTAAACCTCCTCTCTGTATTCCGACATCCTCATCCTCTGCAGGTACCTCTATGTAGTATTACTGCTCTGTAAAACTGCTAAGCTAGTGTAAAACTACTAAAACTCCTCTCTGTATTCCGACATCCTCATCCTCTGCAGGTACCTTAATGTAGTATTACTGCTCTGTAAAACTGCTAAGCTAGTGTAAAACTACTAAACCTCCTCTCTGTATTCCGACATCCTCATCCTCTGCAGGTACCTTTATGTAGTATTACTGCTCTGTAAAACTGCTAAGCTAGTGTAAAACTACTAAACCTCCTCTCTGTATTCCGACATCCTCATCCTCTGCAGGTACCTCTATGTAGTATTACTGCTCTGTAAAACTGCTAAGCTAGTGTAAAACTACTAAACCTCCTCTCTGTATTCCGACATCCTCATCCTCTGCAGGTACCTCTATGTAGTATTACTGCTCTGTAAAACTGCTAAGCTAGTGTAAAACTACTAAAACTCCTCTCTGTATTCCGACATCCTCATCCTCTGCAGGTACCTCTATGTAGTATTACTGCTCTGTAAAACTGCTAAGCTAGTGTAAAACTACTAAACCTCCTCTCTGTATTCCGACATCCTCATCCTCTGCAGGTACCTCTATGTAGTATTACTGCTCTGTAAAACTGCTAAGCTAGTGTAAATCTACTAAACCTCCTCTCTGTATTCCGACATCCTCATCCTCTGCAGGTACCTCTATGTAGTATTACTGCTCTGTAAAACTGCTAAGCTAGTGTAAAACTACTAAACCTCCTCTCTGTATTCCGACATCCTCATCCTCTGCAGGTACCTTTATGTAGTATTACTGCTCTGTAAAACTGCTAAGCTAGTGTAAAACTACAAAAACTCCTCTCTGTATTCCGACATCCTCATCCTCTGCAGGTACCTCTATGTAGTATTACTGCTCTGTAAAACTGCTAAGCTAGTGTAAAACTACTAAAACTCCTCTCTGTATTCCGACATCCTCATCCTCTGCAGGTACCTTTATGTAGTATTACTGCTCTGTAAAACTGCTAAGCTAGTGTAAAACTACTAAACCTCCTCTCTGTATTCCGACATCCTCATCCTCTGCAGGTACCTCTATGTAGTATTACTGCTCTGTAAAACTGCTAAGCTAGTGTAAAACTACTAAACCTCCTCTCTGTATTCCGACATCCTCATCCTCTGCAGGTACCTCTATGTAGTATTACTGCTCTGTAAAACTGCTAAGCTAGTGTAAAACTACTACACCTCCTCTCTGTATTCCGACATCCTCATCCTCTGCAGGTACCTTTATGTAGTATTACTGCTCTGTAAAACTGCTAAGCTAGTGTAAAACTACTAAAACTCCTCTCTGTATTCCGACATCCTCATCCTCTGCAGGTACCTCTATGTAGTATTACTGCTCTGTAAAACTGCTAAGCTAGTGTAAAACTACTAAAACTCCTCTCTGTATTCCGACATCCTCATCCTCTGCAGGTACCTTTATGTAGTATTACTGCTCTGTAAAACTGCTAAGCTAGTGTAAAACTACTAAACCTCCTCTCTGTATTCCGACATCCTCATCCTCTGCAGGTACCTCTATGTAGTATTACTGCTCTGTAAAACTGCTAAGCTAGTGTAAAACTACTAAACCTCCTCTCTGTATTCCGACATCCTCATCCTCTGCAGGTACCTCTATGTAGTATTACTGCTCTGTAAAACTGCTAAGCTAGTGTAAAACTACTAAAACTCCTCTCTGTATTCCGACATCCTCATCCTCTGCAGGTACCTCTATGTAGTATTACTGCTCTGTAAAACTGCTAAGCTAGTGTAAAACTACTAAACCTCCTCTCTGTATTCCGACATCCTCATCCTCTGCAGGTACCTCTATGTAGTATTACTGCTCTGTAAAACTGCTAAGCTAGTGTAAAACTACTAAACCTCCTCTCTGTATTCCGACATCCTCATCCTCTGCAGGTACCTCTATGTAGTATTACTGCTCTGTAAAACTGCTAAGCTAGTGTAAAACTACTAAACCTCCTCTCTGTATTCCGACATCCTCATCCTCTGCAGGTACCTTAATGTAGTATTACTGCTCTGTAAAACTGCTAAGCTAGTGTAAAACTACTAAACCTCCTCTCTGTATTCCGACATCCTCATCCTCTGCAGGTACCTTTATGTAGTATTACTGCTCTGTAAAACTGCTAAGCTAGTGTAAAACTACTAAACCTCCTCTCTGTATTCCGACATCCTCATCCTCTGCAGGTACCTCTATGTAGTATTACTGCTCTGTAAAACTGCTAAGCTAGTGTAAAACTACTAAACCTCCTCTCTGTATTCCGACATCCTCATCCTCTGCAGGTACCTCTATGTAGTATTACTGCTCTGTAAAACTGCTAAGCTAGTGTAAAACTACTAAAACTCCTCTCTGTATTCCGACATCCTCATCCTCTGCAGGTACCTCTATGTAGTATTACTGCTCTGTAAAACTGCTAAGCTAGTGTAAAACTACTAAACCTCCTCTCTGTATTCCGACATCCTCATCCTCTGCAGGTACCTCTATGTAGTATTACTGCTCTGTAAAACTGCTAAGCTAGTGTAAATCTACTAAACCTCCTCTCTGTATTCCGACATCCTCATCCTCTGCAGGTACCTCTATGTAGTATTACTGCTCTGTAAAACTGCTAAGCTAGTGTAAAACTACTAAACCTCCTCTCTGTATTCCGACATCCTCATCCTCTGCAGGTACCTTTATGTAGTATTACTGCTCTGTAAAACTGCTAAGCTAGTGTAAAACTACAAAAACTCCTCTCTGTATTCCGACATCCTCATCCTCTGCAGGTACCTCTATGTAGTATTACTGCTCTGTAAAACTGCTAAGCTAGTGTAAAACTACTAAAACTCCTCTCTGTATTCCGACATCCTCATCCTCTGCAGGTACCTTTATGTAGTATTACTGCTCTGTAAAACTGCTAAGCTAGTGTAAAACTACTAAACCTCCTCTCTGTATTCCGACATCCTCATCCTCTGCAGGTACCTCTATGTAGTATTACTGCTCTGTAAAACTGCTAAGCTAGTGTAAAACTACTAAACCTCCTCTCTGTATTCCGACATCCTCATCCTCTGCAGGTACCTCTATGTAGTATTACTGCTCTGTAAAACTGCTAAGCTAGTGTAAAACTACTACACCTCCTCTCTGTATTCCGACATCCTCATCCTCTGCAGGTACCTTTATGTAGTATTACTGCTCTGTAAAACTGCTAAGCTAGTGTAAAACTACTAAAACTCCTCTCTGTATTCCGACATCCTCATCCTCTGCAGGTACCTCTATGTAGTATTACTGCTCTGTAAAACTGCTAAGCTAGTGTAAAACTACTAAAACTCCTCTCTGTATTCCGACATCCTCATCCTCTGCAGGTACCTTTATGTAGTATTACTGCTCTGTAAAACTGCTAAGCTAGTGTAAAACTACTAAACCTCCTCTCTGTATTCCGACATCCTCATCCTCTGCAGGTACCTCTATGTAGTATTACTGCTCTGTAAAACTGCTAAGCTAGTGTAAAACTACTAAACCTCCTCTCTGTATTCCGACATCCTCATCCTCTGCAGGTACCTCTATGTAGTATTACTGCTCTGTAAAACTGCTAAGCTAGTGTAAAACTACTAAAACTCCTCTCTGTATTCCGACATCCTCATCCTCTGCAGGTACCTCTATGTAGTATTACTGCTCTGTAAAACTGCTAAGCTAGTGTAAAACTACTAAACCTCCTCTCTGTATTCCGACATCCTCATCCTCTGCAGGTACCTCTATGTAGTATTACTGCTCTGTAAAACTGCTAAGCTAGTGTAAAACTACTAAACCTCCTCTCTGTATTCCGACATCCTCATCCTCTGCAGGTACCTCTATGTAGTATTACTGCTCTGTAAAACTGCTAAGCTAGTGTAAAACTACTAAACCTCCTCTCTGTATTCCGACATCCTCATCCTCTGCAGGTACCTCTATGTAGTATTACTGCTCTGTAAAACTGCTAAGCTAGTGTAAAACTACTAAACCTCCTCTCTGTATTCCGACATCCTCATCCTCTGCAGGTACCTCTATGTAGTATTACTGCTCTGTAAAACTGCTAAGCTAGTGTAAAACTACTAAACCTCCTCTCTGTATTCCGACATCCTCATCCTCTGCAGGTACCTCTATGTAGTATTACTGCTCTGTAAGACTGCTGAGCTAGTGTAAAACTACTAAAACTCCTCTCTGTATTCCGACATCCTCATCCTCTGCATGTACCTTTATGTAGTATTACTGCTCTGTAAAACTGCTAAGCTAGTGTAAAACTACTAAACCTCCTCTCTGTATTCCGACATCCTCATCCTCTGCAGGTACCTTTATGTAGTATTACTGCTCTGTAAGACTGCTGAGCTAGTGTAAAACTACTAAAACTCCTCTCTGTATTCCGACATCCTCATCCTCTGCAGGTACCTTTATGTAGTATTACTGCTCTGTAAAACTGCTAAGCTAGTGTAAAACTACTAAAACTCCTCTCTGTATTCCGACATCCTCATCCTCTGCAGGTACCTTTATGTAGTATTACTGCTCTGTAAAACTGCTAAGCTAGTGTAAAACTACTAAAACTCCTCTCTGTATTCCGACATCCTCATCCTCTGCAGGTACCTTTATGTAGTATTACTGCTCTGTAAAACTGCTAAGCTAGTGTAAAACTACTAAACCTCCTCTCTGTATTCCGACATCCTCATCCTCTGCAGGTACCTCTATGTAGTATTACTGCTCTGTAAAACTGCTAAGCTAGTGTAAAACTACTAAAACTCCTCTCTGTATTCCGACATCCTTATCCTCTGCAGGTACCTTTATGTAGTATTACTGCTCTGTAAAACTGCTAAGCTAGTGTAAAACTACTAAACCTCCTCTCTGTATTCCGACATCCTCATCCTCTGCAGGTACCTTTATGTAGTATTACTGCTCTGTAAGACTGCTGAGCTAGTGTAAAACTACTAAAACTCCTCTCTGTATTCCGACATCCTCATCCTCTGCAGGTACCTTTATGTAGTATTACTGCTCTGTAAAACTGCTAAGCTAGTGTAAAACTACTAAAACTCCTCTCTGTATTCCGACATCCTCATCCTCTGCAGGTACCTTTATGTAGTATTACTGCTCTGTAAAACTGCTAAGCTAGTGTAAAACTACTAAACCTCCTCTCTGTATTCCGACATCCTCATCCTCTGCAGGTACCTCTATGTAGTATTACTGCTCTGTAAAACTGCTAAGCTAGTGTAAAACTACTAAACCTCCTCTCTGTATTCTATGTGGGAGCAACTAATCAGTCTTTAGATTAGGCGTAAGTCCTTATAACCTATCTTTTCTTCCCGAGCTGTATAAATCTAACAGGGAGCCATTTACAAAATTCCCAAGGGGACCAGGGCAGAACAGGATTAACGTTTTCGGACCAATTGTATCAGAAGTCTCATTGACCTGCCGTAGGATGTAAAGGAACATATCAAGGTGTCAAGAAATGTGGCACTAGGGGAGAGGGGGGTTTTGGCTAGGAGAGTCAGGAATATACAACTAAGAGCTGAAGGACGATTCGCACTGTTTTAGGGGCAGTGAGACAGGTTGTATGGTGGCCTAAGGAGTAAAGTAAATATATAGGGGTAAAGTAGGGAGTAAACTGTGAAGAAGAAGTATCTAGTTTTTATTTAGGCCACTTAAGTTGGCGTTATTGCAGTAACACATAGATGAGAACTGTGTGTGTGGATAAGAAGGATGAGCATCCACCTCTTAAGTGGTCAAGGAACCAACAGATGAATGGTAGAGTAACCATTTTATGGAGGTGAAATTTTCGGTAATATTATTAGTTGTAGGTATTACAACAGACTTATATGTAGAAGATGATAAAGTAGTATATACAAATGTTAGAATGTTCATGTGGTTTGGAAGAATAACATTAATAGACTATGGCATGTTTTCATAAAATATACGAAGGATCGTACAGTGAAATCGTAGCATACTGTGCAGGAGGAAGGGTACATTAATTAAGGAAGAGCAACGTAGAGTTAGGAAAAAGGAAATAAAACCGGCATAGGTTACTTCTTATATGGAAGGGAAGGAGACTCCACCTTTTTATCATTTATGAACATATAATATGATTAAGTCTCCATGGTACGTAAACATTCTGTCTCCTTCTAGTTACAAATATACCAACGCGACTTGATCTGTAATTTTAACCCAACCGTTCAACCCCATTCCTGCGAAATACGATTCAGAAATATTTAAAGAGTTTAACATCTACAATGCTAAAGTATAGTAGAAACAATTTCAGTGAACCTTAAAAAGTAAAGTTGGCAAATTTTATGAATCGTATCGTTGCATTGAAATTTTAATGAATTTTTCTAAATCTAACCATCCTAATATAGCGAGTAATCGACATTACGCGAGCTTGCGTTTGTGTATATGCGATTGAAAGTGTGTGATTTTAAGAATTATAGAAATGTATAATGGCTAGCTTTTACATCATGCATTATTGAACTTGCAATGAAAGCTTCATCCCTTCTATATTTCCTAACACGTTCCTGGAAATTGGGTACATAACCCAAAGTGGACTACTAGAAGTGTACCATTACTCCTGCTATACACTAGTTATACACAAACAAATGTTACTGAATGACATACAGTAGGAGAAAAGATGTATTAGTACTGATTATATTGTCTTCAATGCGTACTTTACCACAGATTGACATTAGTTTTAATTTTATTCTCATTTACAAGTCAACTAATAGTTTTGTAACAATTAATAATTAGTTCCTTAGAAACGAAATTTATTTTAATTGAGGCACAAAAAATCACGTTTCTACTTAAACTCAAACAAATATATAATTCTTTTGTTTGAAATAAATTTCATAATTAGATAATCCGAAAAACGAAAAGGCAAACAATGAAAGAAAAAAACATTTTTTCAACTTTGGGAAAGAATAACTTTGGTATTTCACCAGACAGAAAAATACTTTTACATGGACTAAAACTCTATTACTAGAATAATCCAATTTAGTTAAAAAAACTCCAAATAAACCCTTAATATTTTTTTCATATAATATAATAATAAACGAGAGAAAATAATTATCCAACAATTGAATCTTCTAATATGAGTTTCCGTAAAAACAAGTTTAATTTCTATTTATTATTGAATTGGATATTGCCAAAACCACTTTTGCACTATTATTAAAATCACAAAGATAATATATATTCTTAAGGGTTATCTAAAATGAAGCACATAATCTCTGCCAAAAGATATCCTCCTCAGTCGCGTGACCTCCTAACCAACCTTTTAGATTAGCTATGTCATGCAGTAACGCCTTTGTGGCTTTGCCTATTGTCTGGACCACAAAATAGGGAAAAGATTTCCTGTCCGAGCTCATCATAGGCCTTACTAGGGCGTTGAGTAAGAAAGAAAATACCAAATGATATAGAAAAAAATGTGATAGTTCACTATTGCTCATGCCATCTATTCACATTCGGTATTATTATAATGATATTTAACACACAGTATGTATTAGGTAAATACCAGTTTTAATTACGAGAGCTAGCTTACTACTAAAAGCATTAACCCTATGGATAAAACTATATGAAAATCCTAGGTTGTGAACTGTTGGATACGTTTGTACACATTAGTGTTTGTTTTTTAACCCGGGTCTGGGCCACAAAACCCACTCGGCCTTGGTGGCAGCCTACCTTTAGCGAGCTACCTCCTTCTAGCGGTTAAGCAGCCTCCTACAGCCAGAGAAGGGAACTGGATTAATTCCTCATGTACCAAGCTCATAGGTTCTTTAAGCATTTACAAACGCTGCTGCTATCAGTAGATCAACAATATAACTAAAATAGCAGCTGGTTTAGTCATGTTTACACGTAACGTGGTTTGTTGTTAGGGTTCTGTATTCTTGAGTATTTCAAATATTATTTTTATTTTAATAATAGTTTAAAAATATAGCCTATATTTGTAATGAATTACCTCATTTTTAAATAAAAATGATAAATTACACCTTCTAATTATAATATATTTAATATATTACAAATTATAATACATTATTTTCACTGTAAATGATATTAAAATACCAATTTTGAAAATATATCTTCAATTTTTAATAATACAATGTATTTTGAATTCAAATACAACTTAATATTAACGTAGATAATAAATTAAAGTTTTTCGTTACGTATTTTTCGTGAATTCTATTGCTCTATAGACCAGTAATAAAGTCTATACATTGAACAGCTGGTAATATTTGGTTTTTGTTAAATATTAAAAATGTATTTTTTAAATATGTTATGGTGAAAATAGAAAAAAAATGTTGTTCTAAAAGTGACAATGGAAGCGTAACTTCATATATTTTATTTATATTACTAAATACAAAATTTCGTAGAAATTGTTAAAATCTCCAAAGGGGTCTTTTAATTTTCAAATCTTCACCATAAGGCTACTAAGCTACTACAATGTTCTTATCCATTAGCATAGACCACCTCTCACAGTCGATTGATGTTAATTGTAATTGCGTCTTTATTGTTAGCAATGTTGTTTGTTTTTGTAAAAATTATTATTTTAATATTCAGTTTTTATGACATTACCATGCCTTCATCTATAAAGTATCACACATTAGTCTATGCAGGTACAGCAATGAGTTATATATTTAACTTCTTAATTTCAAAGTTAAATAACTGTATGAAGCAACTGTGGCGTAATGTTTATTTTTAAATAAATAAAACCTCTAAACCACAAATAACATTTATTCAAACCTTATGTACATTTCGATTGCCCAGCAATCATCTTCATAGGTATTTAAAAAATACAACTAACTCTTATTTTATAAATTCCAGATTTATCTATCATCTTTTATCTTTAGGGTTACCTAATACGTTTTTTAAGCTATTTAAGCTTTTGTAAGCTACTTTTAAATTTACCTGTTTAAAAACTTTTTCTAGACCTTTTGTTAAATCCATATCGAATGGTAGGCTAATGAATTGATTTTTAATATTTTCTTTTTGTGTTATTAAGGTAGTAGAATCGTTTCTAAACTTTTTAAATTTTTGTTTCCTCAATATATTATCTATTATTTTAGGATCATATCCATTGAATTTAGCGATTTCTTTAATTTCGGCCAAATCCCATTTTAATCTATTTCTATGCAATGGAATAGTAATTAATCTATTAACCATAGTATTAAAAGCTGCTAATTTATGGGATTTGCAATGGTTAGAATCTACCGGGATATATCTATCATTATTTGTATGTTTCCTATATATATCAAATTCAATTTTATTATTATTTCTAAAACATAATACATCAAGAAACGGTAAACATTTATTATGCTCTATTTCAAAAGTAAATTTAATGTTTTTATGTTCATTGTTAATTAATGATAAAAACTGTTCTAAGTTAAACTCTTTGGTATTAAAAATTGCAAAAACATCATCTACATATCTAATCCGTACTCTATGAAAATACGGGAGTTTGTTTCTTAATTCCTTTTCAAAATTTTTCATAAAAAGTTCGGCTATGAAAGGTGATAAACTATTACCCATAGCTGTTAAATGAAAAATAATTCTGAGTCATACAACATTTAGTTAATTTTACACATTCGTTAACTTCATTAATCTCTATGTTATTTGCAATATTGTTAGATGTATTTTTTAAATAACTCTGAAGATGATTGCTGGGCAATCGAAATGTACATAAGGTTTAAATAAATGTTATTTGTGGTTTAGAGGTTTTATTTATTTCAAAGTTAAAGTAAATATTTTCATGTAGAAATGTTACATACCGAGGAAAGCCAAGAGGCAGTTATATTCACGTCACGTATGAATGTCATCTGTTACATAAATTCGGCCTATCTGTGAGTGATACCACCTGTGCTCAAGTTTTGTTTCCATTACTAAACCTCCACACGTTTTAACGTAATATCGTGCAGAATTGGACGCGGGAGTATCGCGTATGAGACATTTAAAGTGATCTATTCCAACATTGGGATATATCGGTTATTTATGCAGAATTGTTCATGAACAAGTAAAACCTTAAGCCTATCGCACGCTGAAGTCTACTAATCCTAGTTTAGGGAATATTATATTAATCTAATGAAGAACTATAGATTACGTGACGTATTAATGGCGCAGGCATAGACCTACTATTATAGCCTACTGCTGCTGCTTTATTACTAATCATTGATAAAAAATGTAGGCTGTCTTTATTTTGGTACGTTGGTTGAATTTCTCGTCTAGGCATCATGACATTGGGGTGTGGAAGGGCGTAGAATTAGCTGTAGTCTCTTATAAAACGTTGACTGCATTAAGTTGATTAGACACGGGATGGTTACTTTCTACATTATTGGACTTATTTGCTTTCAAACTTATGGTGGTAATAACTATCGGAGAACTTATACTTTGTTAGGTGAATATTTTGAAATGTTTTAAATAAAAAAAAAATTTAATAGTAGCAACATATATTAAGCTTTATTATATTTCTCTATATAAACAATTATTTCAGTAGTTGCGATGTTTAACTATTTTTGATTTGTAACTAATTAAAAAATAGATTTGTCGGCATAGTCTAGGTGTCTATGTAGCTAGCAACTGGATTATTTAGAGGATGTTTGTTACAATTATGAAGGATCAAAAAATGAACGCTTATAGAGTATACAGGAAGAATAATATATTTTTAGGAATCCTGATATCTTAAATATCCCAATTGTTACACACACGCACACACACACACACATACACACACAAATATATAGATAGATTTATTACTGTATTACTTAAAACTACATTTTTTCCAAATACAATTGAAGCTTACGTAAAATTATTAATAGATACGACCCCAACCAACCAACCACAAGTACATTTCTATAATAAAAGTACAGGCGAAACAATTACATGTAATACAGAAATCGAAACCAGACTAATACAATTCCCGTGTTGTAAAAAGGTTTGGTTTGCTTTTAAATAAAGAATGGAAAATTAAAACTATTTTAAACACTATATATATAGCTTATATATAAAATACCACACTGTTTTCTTGTATTTACGTATCACTTACACTATAACGTACTTAAATATGAATCTTGCTTGGTATTTATAATAGTTAGCTTTCCAGGACTTAAATTACGAGTCCACATTTTCGAGCATCAACTGAGACTAAATGCTTCTTGTAGATTGCCATGTGTGTGGGATTTCCGTTGTCACGTGGTACACCATTATTGTTCTATTTTCCGATTTCCTGCACTGTGGAAAAGTTTCTAGTTTGTTTTGGGGTTAGTTTCATCTGGATAATATATTGACCATATTACAAGCAAGGATTAGAGTAATTATAAGTATTAGAGAAACGTTCATATGTCTTTCGGAGTAGAAGAAACGAATACTGAGTAAATATAGACCTATGTTTATGTTTATGTCCCGATAGTTATAGTATGCTAAATTTATAGTAATATCTGTTTTATCTTTATATGTTCTGTATAAAAATAATCAAACTTAAAAATAAGAATAGAACATCTGAAATATGTTTAAATAAATATCCATACGCGACGATTACTGTTTCCCTACGTTGCCAAGCTAACTAAGTTATCTGCAGCCGTTTATACTCTACGAAGTTGATTTCGCAACATTAGCTAAAATTTGCATTTTATAAAGACAAAGAAGGCGCCAAATTACACTTACGCATATAGTTAGGGTAGCTTATGGTCAAGGTACGTCATATGAACACATGCAATCGAAAGTAATAATCTAACGGTAGTTAGTTTGACGAGCATTGACTTTTATTGCAAAAATACTATTTGAAAGGTAATGTCTAAAGCATATGCCCTATTTTGTTACCCAACTAGATGATTGCGAAAATGTTCAATTTTGAGGTAAGTTCGATATATTCTCATCTTACTCGTATTCGGTACAATTAAACCCACACACACACACGCGCGCGCGTACACAGAACATATAACATATATATACACAAAACAAAAAATTAATATAACCTATAATGGCTATTTATGTATAAATATGTATGTCTATTAAATTAGATTATTGTTAGTAAATATTCAGCATAACAGCATATTGAGAGTAGCCTACTAATTTACTCGTCTAGCTCGGAAACTTATGTTATCTGTGTGTTAGTATTTATTCCATATAATGTTCTTGATAACTGTTATATATACTGTAATTTATATACAAACAAACACAGACAGTACCAACATCATCAGGGATATTAAACAATTAAAATTAACATATATATTATATATATATATATATATATATATATATACTATATAAAACTTTTCCCTAGTTATTTTATTAGCATCTTTAGAGAGAAATTAATGATACAATATTTTTTCCTATGAAAATAAATGTGTGTACTATAATACAACGACGTATTTATGTGTCTGCGTATTTTTGCCATTACATCAGTGACCTAGGGAATAGTATAATGTTTTGTACAGAACGTGATGGATACGTCTATTAATTTGGCTTGAAGATTATGTTCATAAATTTATTCTCATAACTTATGTTTCACATGTATTCACTTTTAATCCTTCTTTTTTATCAATTAATTTAATATTTTCCATTTCACAAAACCTGTGCTCAATACGGATGCAACGTATAACAAATTTTTATTTATAAATGTTTGGTTTTGTGTAAGCGTTTAGATGTTCTTTATATCACTCTTTTAATTTCTTCTTTGTTTGTCCTACATAAATTGAACAATCTTGGCATTTATTGACTAAAACGATATTAGTTGTCCAGTATCATAAATAAGTAGATTATAGTAGTAAGAGTTTAGTTTAGGAGTTAAGTTTGATATATTTCTTTAATTACAGGTTTGCAGTCAAGGTTTAGGATCCACAGAATAACAACACAATAATTACAGTACTTATTGTAATTTTTACTTGAACCCCCAAGAAAGAGACCGACAAGGCTTACCAAATAGCTACCCTGTGAGGCAAATTATATTATTTTATTATTGTGTAGTGAAATAGGTATTTAACACTCATTTCGTACATCAAAGTTACCAAATGAAAATGTGTCATTTTTAGAAAAGTCCACTCATTTATCTAATAACAAGACTTCATCTAATCTTAATTCATCAATAATTTATTATAACTTGACAATATAACAATAATAATATAATAACATTTCCATCAAAGATCGTTTGTTCGCCATTAAGAACAATAGGACAGATGGTTAATTTGAAATTTAAATTTTATTAGCAGTTTCAGTTTATCTTTCCAATCATTCTTCTGGATACTGTTTCATCTTACTACAGACGTTAGGAATTGTATCCAAATCTGTGAAATATAATCAATAACACTATATCTTATTGACATTGATGACCTCCCATTAAGTGCCAAGCACTCTGCCATATTACTTACAGTGGTTTAGTCACTAAAGAAGTTAACCTGCAGCTGTGTCGGGAGTTGCTGTAACCATATGTACACTACTTAGTAATACTAATTGTTTTATATTTAGGATGTATGTTTGTTGAAATTTTACACACTATACGAACGGGAAAAGTGTTGTATCAAGCATTTTATTTTAAAAGGCTGAAACTACGACGGTTTGAATATTTACATAAAGTAAATACAAACCATATAACATTATTTTGTAAAATTCGGGATGGAATTTTCATTCCTTAGGCTGTTTACGAAAGATTTACTTGCAAAGTAATATATGAACTTTCTACATTACTGTACAAAATTGTCACGGATGATATTGTACGAGTTATTGAATCATTCTAAGGCTTAATATGGTTTTCACGAATTTCAACAGTTATCTTCAAGTTGAAGTAAGAATAATGCTATCCTGGAGTATTTTTCACTATTTAGGCAAGAAATTACGGGGTCTTTGAAGACGCACGTTTTACTCCTTCTAAAATGTTTATTTAAGTTAAATGTTAATGTTTTTTATTATAAGTGATTTTAAAATTATAGTTTTCTTTCTTTTACAAAACGTTAGAAACGTGAGACATTTTCCATGACCAAAAAAGTGATTACTTTGTTTTTTTTATCTCCTGTCATATGTCAATGACATGTAGTCTACTAAAACAAAAGTACCTCTGTAAATAAAGTTAACAAAGTTGCATACTAAGAGCACATGTAAACATGTAATTCTTCCTGATATTTCAAACACCCGTCATTATACCAGACAGTTTTAGTGAAAGATAGAATCCTCTCTTTACAACCAGCTTGAATAAGAAAGTGAAATTAATTTTTATTATTTTGTTAGGACAGAATTCTGGTATTACACGTTATAAATATAGAATATTTTGATTCCGAGTATAAACACTTTTATACCTCTTTAATAACATTCATATTCAACTCTGTAGATGATACTTGAAGCTGATCTTCAGTTTTATGTCAGCTTACGTTTTCTCAGTCGTTTTTAGAAAAGGGACGAATATTGCGGAACCTATGAAATTGCCTACAAAAGATGTCCTATAGTGGAGCAATATTCTCTGTAAATAAACAAAACGCTGACATTGTTTCTAAAATCTACTCTTGTTTATAATTAATGCAGTAATATAATTTTATATTGTAAAGGTCAAGCGCTCTTCACAATTTTATCATCCATTTCAATAAATACATATGTCTGATGTACTTTATGGTTTTATATTATTAATTTCTAATAATTGATTTTTCTTATTTTTCCTAGACTTCTTTCCTCTTTATATTGTGTTTTAAAAATTTTTATGAAGTAACTTTTCATTTACCTTATATATATATATATATATATATATATATATATATATATATATATATATATATATATATATATATACAGTATATACATATAATCTATTGAATTCATTTTTAAATGCAGAAATGGCTAATACTGCCATAAACTTCGTTAATAATAAAACATGTTTTCACTAAAATTGACTTTAAACTTATATTTTTCTATTATATAAAGTTTTAATTAGGTATTGATGTCACATTGTCAAAGTACACGTTATGGTACAGGTTAAATAGGTTAAGTCCTGCAGGAACACATTATCTCGAATCTTAGGATTGGTTACAAGATAGGTAAAGCTACTCATGAAACTGTGATTAGCTTAATATTGAGTGACGCCACTTGTATATACAGTTTCAACAAAAGGTATGTTGAGGAAAGGGTGCCTACAATACAGGGTTTAGATTTGTATATAATATCACTAGGTTTATAACTAAGGACTTAGTTTATAATTTGGTAATAAATAAAATATCATATTCATAATATCATGTAAACCTATCTAAATATTGTAAGGTAATTCGTATTTGTTTATTTATTAACTGTTAAAAACCAATACTTCCTATTTATTTTCTTAGTATCTACTATTTGTTTTATATTGCTTATTTTATTTATTATAGATTACGAAATACAGATTATTGTAAATAAAGAATGGGTATAATTATTATAACACTTAGGTTACTGTTTAACTTTATGTCAACACAATTTCATTCAGTAACACTCAATATATTTCCCTTTAAGTTGCAGCAAAGAATTACATGTATCTCAAAGTGTTCAATTGTCCTGAAGTGTCAGCATTCAGAGATAATGAATGAAAGTTACTGGTGAAAAATAAAAAGGTCAAGTCTTTCAGGAAAATAATACTCAAGAATAAGTGTTGTGCGGGATACGTTTTGCTTGTAAAGTGAGAGAAAATAAATTTGTTTTTCTTTGTGTCCCAGATAGGGAGATAAATATAGTCTCAGGCACTTGAAAACGTTCCTGAAACATTTCTTGAATGCTTTACAATAAAGTCAAGGAAGGTTTTATTTTATTTTACTTTAGTTTTATTTTGATTTTTAAATAAGTACTGACTTATATATAAAAATAATAAACACAAATGTATTAAATACTATAAATACATTACTATATATTGTTTCTTTCATTACAAGACATTAAGGAACAAATTTGAAATTTGTTTTACTCTTAAAACGTCAATATACGTTAAAGCTCCCAGAATCGTCGGAACATTTTCTTTATTCAATTTTACTTTTTCAGAGTTAGTAACTAAGTTTCGAATACATTTTAAGAAATATATTAGTTTATAAATACCTACACATTATTGATTATTTTTTAATATTTTTATTCACTCCTAATTATATGGACCAAGAAAATATCACATAACAAAAGTATATGCTTCATAGATTTATTCCGATATTCGATCATATGCGATGTGAAATCTGTCCACCATGTTTAGGGATGTATATTTCTTTGTATTTAAACTTTTATAATAAAGTAGATATCATTATTTACATTCATGATCATTTTAGGTCTTTGTATTTTTTGAATCGTTTGTTTTCATTTAATTTAAATGATTAATTCATACTTTTATATTCTAGGTGGCTGAGTGTCTTCTGGAAGAGCATATGATATCTCACCTAAATATTTGAAGTTCAATCATATTTTTTTCGTTTAAGCCTGCAGGTAGATTTCCCCATTACAATGTACTACTTAGGACCCAACATTGACCAGAAATGGGTGGTTGAACCCAAGTGCTAGTCACACCATCCCTCTTATAACCCTAATACTCCTACTCCGTGCAATGTTGGTAGGAGAAGAAACAGCACTATGTCAGCTTTTTTAAAAAAATGAACAAATTCGAACGATTTATTTACTAGCTTAAAAAACAGCTGATCTCCGCTTAAAGAATATTTAGTTCCATTCCTTCCGTTTGAGGGCTCTCGCTCTTTAAGAATGATACCCAGGGAAACATTGCCTTTTTTCCCACATAATTTGAAATAGTTATTTTCGCCCTTAATTATAAGGGATTTGAATCCATATCCAATATTCCCTACTCTACTTCGTACAAGGGTGTGCGTTGTTTTACCAGCTGATCGCCTAGAAAACAATCACGTGATCTACTTCGTATAAGATTTGGTTCAATTTCGTTAAAATTACATATTTATTAATATCTTTATATATAATTAGTCAGTAGCAGAAAAAAGAATAGTAAAGGAATCGTTTAGTAATTTCTGATTACCTTTTTAAAACCAACTCTATTATAAATCAAATTAAAATTTTAAAGTTAAACCGAAACATGTTTCGTAACAATAAACCCCGTACGTAATTCCTTAACAGTGGTTTATCTGTAAATTTAAATGTATCAACTAAATAACAGAACGAGTTATTATTTTCTTTATCGAACTCTTCAATTTACAGCATGCGTATCCTCTTGTTGCAGCTTAAAGTTTATATTATTTACAAATATATTTGTATTATGTGTATAAACGGACATGTTTCTCAGCTCATCAAGACTTATTTACCAAACACAAATCTGCACTACTAACCTGTGACTATTCCGTGTCACCGTTACGGCCTGCATGCAAGGTTCTTACATAAACTCCTTGGCCTTACCATATGAGTGTATATCTACCATAGAGAAAACGGTTAGTATTACCTCCATAACTCACGGTATACCTGTTTTCATACCACTGTAACGTAATTATGAATATATGGCCTGAAACCAGGTTCCTGTGAAGGGTGAAAAATATCCGTATAATGCATTGAGAGTAGGTCTACAATGTATAGATACCACTTACAGATTTTTACTTGACTTTGAGATCAATCTTTTATCATTTGTTTAGTTCTTTTTTATGGCAGAGTTAATGAAAGAATAGAAAACATTTAGAGCAAGAAATCCTTCTTTTAAGTGATATTTACATTTTTACGTTTTATTAACTTCAAAAAATATGGTCATATAGATATTTGTAATGATTAAATAAACCAAACATTCATGTTTTAATTCTATTTATTTAATCAAAAAAAGTAATTTCAAACCATTTGCTTGCATCAATATATATTGAGCACATTAACTTACCGAAGATGGTCCATTACTATTGTACCCAAGGAGGTAGAGGATGGTGTGTTACATAAATAAGAAGAGATTAGTTCAGGACTAGTAGAAGGTAAGCAATCCATAACGAATGAGAACTAAATGCAATTTACTCATCGCCTTGGGGCAGGGATAATATACAAAACCCCTAATTGCAGCTTTTACATTTAGTGTTAAACTTAAAAATGCAGTTTTATGGGAGATTCAAGTAGATATAGTTTATGTTACTATACAATCTAATCCATAAATACTCTATTACTGGAAATAACCATTGAGTGAATAAGGTTCAAGTTTTAGCTATAGGGTTTAGTGAGTGTCCCCTGTATCACAGTATTTAGTGTTCTAGCATGGCACTATGGGAGATTCAAGTAGATATAGTTTTATGTTACTATACAATCTAATCCATAAATACTCTATTACTGGAAATAACCATTGAGTGAATAAGGTTCAAGTTTTAGCTATAGGGTTTAGTGAGTATCACCTGTATCACAGTATTTAGTGTTCTAGCATGGCACTATGGTTGGCCGACCAAGAAAACGATGGCTACAGTAACTTGAGCAAGATTTAAGGGTACTCGGCATAACAGCATCGAAACAGAAGTCTAAGGATAGAAGGACATGGCGGGACATTGTTAAGGAAGCCAAGGCCCACCCCGGGCTGTAGCACTAAGTAGTAGTAGTAGTAGTAGTAGTAGTAGTAGTAATTTCTAACACATTTATGTAAAAATAGTACAGAAATAAACTCAAGTATAAAAAAATAAATTTGTTTATTTAGTGCTTGAGAAAGATGCCTAAAACGGTCATCATCGGATTATAATGAACGAATTTTCCTTATGAAAATTTTTTCGATGATCTTTTATGGATATAACTTGGTATAGGTCGAATAAAATAAACTAAAATATGTACACTGAAATAGGATTTAGTACAGTTACCATAAAGGCATTCAATAATCCTGAGGTGTAAACTTCATTACTTCACTAAATATCGACAGATAAATTCAATAAATACAACATTACACTGAGAGTTCACTTAATTTTGTTTATCAATATCTTATGTATAAGAAAACTTGTTTCCTAATAACTAATAAAGCTGGCATTGTAATTTTATGAACATTTACCAAGGGAATTTCCAACATAAATTACTCAAAACAATATGATTAGAGAGATATACAAACCGAAAATTTGTATGGATAGATATTTTCAATTTTGCCAAAATGATCAATGGCATGAAACGAAATTAAATTATAATGTAGATAGGGAGCAGAATTGTACCTCTAAAATTTCATTTGTTAGATAGTATAATAGTATGCGGGACGATAAATGGTCTTTGTAGATAAGGAGCAGAATTGTACCTCTAAAATTGCATCTGTTAGATAGTATAATAGTATGCGGGACGATAAATGGTCTTTGTAGATAAGGAGCAAAATTGTACCTCTAAAATTTCATTTGTTAGATAGTATAATAGTATGCGGGACGATAAATGGTCTTTGTAGATAAGGAGCAAAATTGTACCTCTAAAATTTCATTTGTTAGATAGTATAATAGTATGCGAGACGATAAATGGTCTTTGTAGATAGGGAGCAAAATTGTACCACTAAAATTTCATTTGTTAGATAGTATAATAGTATGCGGGACGATAAATGGTCTTTGTAGATAGGGAGCAAAATTGTACCTCTAAAATTTCATCTGTTAGATAGTATAATAGTATGCGGGACGATAAATGGTCTTTGTAGATAGGAAGCAAAATTGTACCTCTAAAATTTCATCTGTTAGATAGTATAATAGTATGCGGGACGATAAATGGTCTTTGTAGATAGGGAGCAAAATTGTACCTCAAAAATTTCATCTGTTAGGTAGTATAATAGTATGCGGGACGATAAATGGTCTTTGTAGATAGGAAGCAAAATTGTACCTCTAAAATTTCATCTGTTAGATAGTATAATAGTATGCGGGACGATAAATGGTCTTTGTAGATAAGGAGCAAAATTGTACCTCTAAAATTTCATTTGTTAGATAGTATAATAGTATGCGAGACGATAAATGGTCTTTGTAGATAGGGAGCAAAATTTTACCTCTAACATTTCATCTGTTAGATAGTATTAGTATGCGGGACGATAAATGGTCTTTGTTCTCGGAAAAGACCATACAAAGGTAGATCTTGTCAGATAATAAATATGTGATTACATATTTTTCGTTCAGATAAACATATTTCCGACAATTCCACTTTTTTGAAGGATGTACAAGAAATATGACTATTGGCGATGCTTGTAAATATAAAAGATAAATTCTTTTTCAATCTTTTAGATCGTACATTTAATAAATTTCTTATATCTATATAATAAGTCTATGGTAGAAATGTTTCACTGTGTTCATATCATAAGTTTTTAATTTATATGTCAAGGTGCCCCAACATCATATAAACTCACTTTAATTGTCGTGGCCCGTATGTTAAATATGTGTCCAAGTTAAATATGGGCTCTTGTACGTAATTGTAGTAAATTGTTGCTCCTGTGTACTTTATGAACGATTGTTATACTTTCCCCATCGTTATTTCTTCAATCTTTCTAATGTTCACTGACATTACCTAAACCAAGATAAAATTAATATTAAAAAATGAAATAATAGAGGGTGGTTTCCGTAGAAAAGAAATTCATCTTTACAAATATCCAAGTTTTTAACATACAAAACCTTCTTCCTTCTACTTACCATCTAGAGGTGGCATTTTACTAAAAGCAAGCTGTTTAATAACATTAAATGTTGAAGTAGTTACTTGGCAGGAACTCAAAAGCTAACAGATGCCAATCATTGGACATTGTTTTTGAAAAAGACACAAAACAATATGTGAGATAATGTTATAAGCAACACATTTGCTCCACAATAGGGATTTCATCAATGTCCTTATGACGCCAAAACAAGAGAACCCTTTATGAAAGATAACCGACACGATATTATCAGCGATTTTCTTTCCATTCAATGTTTGTGTTGACTTATGTACGTAGTTGGGTGCTATGTGTTATTAGGCTTTAATAATTTTATGGCTTTCTGTGGCCCTCAAGTAATCACAGTATTCGCAATTTTACAGCGTATTTCTGAATACCTGCAACATATTAAATTATCCTAGTTTTTGACAGATTTTCGATTTTGACCATTGCTTCCTATGTAAGTTGGCTATAGAGATGTTAGGCAGACTATGTCCAGCTAATTTTCCGAAAGTTTACTTTTGCTGTATTTATAAATAAGCTCGCTTAGACATATGGAATCTCACACAGCAAAAGATTCCCCTTAATGTACATCAATCTTCCTTATTCTAACTTGTGTCTGGATTCACTTCGAATAATGTCGTTACTTGTGTCAAAATATTCACAAATGTATCGAAATCTTTGAATATTAGATTATGTTATACTATCCATTTTATATCTGGTTCCACACAATATTTCACATGGACTTTTAAAATTTGTTGCAAGAGCGCACTTTACTTTGTTAATGCAATGTAATTAACACATGAAGTTCTAAACATAGTTGTAAGAGGTTTATTACAGGGAAAGCTATTATAAATACAGTCAAAACAAAATAGCATCTATTGAAATTTTAAACTTCATTTCATTTTAATGTTCACTTCTTTTTTTCATCACTAAAACATAGTATTTCAAACGTAATGAACAATAATACTGAGATCTTCTGTGTCGAACATTAGGCGGAATTCGTTCACTAGACAGGATTACATTTCTGCACCAGGGTCTATATACTAAGGGGAGGAGAAGCCAGATAGCAGTCATCCACACCCTTATGCAAATGTCGCACTTGGGATCTTACTGTGGAAAAACGTAAACGAGCGCGACCAGTGTATTACGAGAACAAGTATTTTGCTGTCCACACAAAACGTCTTTATATCTTCTGTCTTAGTAACAGTGTATGTTCTTCTATGTGCGACAAGCCGAATGTTATAACTGCAATAGGAAATACGTGATACGTGCCAAGTACATTATAGCGATTTTTAGTAAAACTATATCAATGACATGTAAGGCTTCCGGAACAAATCTCAGTTGAAACTTAAGGATATCTCTGTGTCTTAGCTGGAGACACCGAGTGACTAAGATATCAATAAATGTTTATATGTTTTCCGTGAAATACACAACGTTCAGTCTCACTGATAAAATAACACACAACCTCGTTATATTTTTACATCACAACCTGATAAATGTTTGTCAAATCTCAGAAATAACGTCACACATATATAGAAATGGAGACGACCACACATAGACAGCTAGTTGCAAGGAAGTTAATATTATAATAGAAGTCTGTTTATATAGTGAGAGAATATTATTAACATACAGTTGTGTAAAATAAACTGTCACATTTTATATAACAAATTAAATAAAAATTATTTACGACTTTTAACTCTTAATAGCCGTTTATTTTCTGAAGAGTTCAACGGAGAAATTGGACGAGGAGACTAAGAAAGAAACTAAGTGAAAAATAATTATGGTCAATGCTATAGTTAAGTGCTAAAAAATAAAATTCGGTCGATGAAAAAAAACGTATTTTTAAAAATGAATTATTAAAATCGGGCATCAGATGTCAATTATGTATATATATATATATATTTTAAGTTCGTTTACATCAATACAAACTAAAATTTAAATAACTAATTTGACCAAACGTATAAAACCATTAGGCATTGTTTTATATTATTAGAGTATCTCTATAAACAAAAATTGAAATATAGTAAAAATATTAACGATGCTGTATTTATTATTCTCTAGGATTTACTTGAATTATAATCCAAAATATTTTGCTAATTTTTACAGTTGGAAAACCACGCGTAATTCTTACTAAATTAATTTCACTTTTTTTTAATTATACCTTTTTTCATTTCTTCTTGTAGATATTCAATCTACGATTTTCCGACACCTCTGCAATTATTCGCTCTACAGCTTTGCCGACGTCATTGCAAATATTCACTCTACAATTTAGCCGATATTGTTGCAGATATTCATTCTACAATCCTACCACGGTTGACATATATCAGTTAGTAATTGAGATCAAAAACATTTTGGTTAAATAATGCTCGCAAGATGTGCTACCGACTGTGGTAGTCACTTATTTTCTCCAACGCAAGAGGATTTTAAAAAAAGCTTATTAATTATTAAACCTGTAAATTTGCTACGGATAGTGACATTTACATTGAAATTTATATACTGATGGTTTTACTTTTACAAGTGATATATTGTCGGAGTATATGGAGTGGAAACATCTGTTCTTGTGTAGCGTTTGCTACTCACTAACATAAAAAACGACTTAGCAGGTGTAACATGGAAATATGCAGTAGCTACTACATGCTATCATATAAATTTTATAAGAATACATACCCTTTATATATATATATATATATATATATATATATATATATATATATATATGTGTGTGTGTGTGTGTGTGTGTGTGTGTGTGTGTGTGTGTGTGTGTGTGTGTGTGTGTGTGTGTGTGTGTGTGTGTGTGTGTGTGTTTGTGTGTGTGTGTGTGTGTGTGTTTGTGTGTGTGTGTGTGTGTGTGTGTGTGTGTGTGTTTGTGTGTGTGTGTGTGTGTGTGTGTGTGTGTGTGTGTGTGTGTGTGTGTGTGTGTGTATAAATGTGACGCATTTCATCCGTTCAGTGGATAACGTTTAAAGTGTTTTAACTTAGTTATTATACTAAATTATAATTTTTCTATTGGTGTTTTAATGTAAACATTATTTTATGCTATTTGATATACTATTTGTACTTTTTTCCTTTTTCTCCCTTTTAGTGGGATTTTTAATATTCTATAATAAAGTTAACTGTTGGCAGCTATTTTATGATGAGGACGTTGGTTCTATTGGTTTGGTATAGTGTTTATGGTTTGTGTAGGTTATCTAAAAATTGAGTATACATTATTATTTGCATATCTTTTTTTGTAAGGTCTGGATAGTATATTTGATTGTTTATTTTGTCATTATACATTTTATGTTAGGGCCTAGGATTTTAATTTCTATTCACATGCTACAAATCTGCATGCTTGCGTAATTGTTTAAATTACACAATAATGCAGACAGAGATCTCTGTGTATTTCTTAAGGCAGATTTTTACTCCTAAATATTAAATGTTTACTATATCCTTTATCAGTGCGTACCTACTTAGTATAATACGGATTTCACTACCTATCTTGCCACCGGTTATAAGGATCATCACTGTGTACGAAATTATGAAAATTACATTTTGAATTACTTTTGGGATTTTTACATTTAAAGACTTTGTGGAAAAGCGTGCCTAAATTATAAATCATGTATTTTCACTCCGCCAAAGTATCAGGATTAAAGGCTTACACAAAGTATCCCCTCACTCTCTCTAAAATCAAGCTTCCACTCGTCGGACGTCACTCATCAGAACTAATTCCGAATTAATTAAATCCGGATGCTTAAAATTGATGTTCCAAAACGGCTTCGTGTGGAAGGATCCCATGTAACACTCCGTAAATACCTGACATTGTATGACATCTTCTTATCAAGCATGATTTATAACGTATTATTGCGATGTAAACTTCATTAATTAACCCCATTAATTTCCTCTCAATCATTTTACACCATAAAGTCATTGTTATTTATTGAATTATTGCAGATAGATCCCCATAAAACAAATTATTTTTAAAAAATGTCTTTCAGTAATTAATTAATTTTTTAAATGCCCAATATGATTTTCTACAGAAATGTAACTTTAATACTATACCTCTAATTTACTATGACTGAATGTATATTAACGAATCCTATTTTCTAGAATAAAAATAAAATCTGATGATGAACTCTCAATTTCACTTTCTGCTACGAATAGGCCTTACAAAAACATTTATCCAACGCGAAGTTCAACGAACCATGATTAGAATATTATTTCGGAATTACACCTGTAACGTTATGTTTTGTATTACCACCTAACTATGCCCGATTGTAAACAATTGTATGTGTCGCCACGACAGACCGATAGCAAAATAACTGTGCGGGCAAAGTTTAAATTTTCCGGTATAGTTTTAAGCGTAATCAGTGAGTAGTCGACAGAGTCTGAGACAAAGCAGTCAGGAGGAACCGACGCAGTGCATCCAGCGGCATGCTAACTTCCCGAGGGAATAATCCTAATAACGACTCACAATAGGTAAACTACTTATATAATGTCCCTTTTATATTTATAAGTAATTTATATATTCATTTGAACGCACTTTAAATAGCCCGTGGAGGATTTTATGTCAATTAATTGTGATAAATGCTATTTTAAAATGAATATCGATGAATTCCCGTTTTAGCAAATCTTCCGACGGCAGTGATGATACACACCAAATCAATCATGTCGGAAAAACGTTAAGATTTATTCGTTGCCATTGTCTTTTAGTGAGAAGTTTTAGTGATTGGTTTTGTCCTGAACAATCGGTAAAATCATGAAAGTTTATCGCTGCGACTAATACATTCCAGCGATTATGACGTCATCACCAACCAGATAGCTGACGGAATGTGAACTATAGGAATAGCCTTTAAAGTAACATTACCAAAATATTATCCTTACCATAACCAATGTCTTTTTTTTTTAGTGTTAATTATTTGTGTGTCTATTATTGATTTTTATTTAATATTTTCTTTTTTGTTGATTATATGTGCAATAAGTTTACACGTCCTGTATACTGTAATTTATTTTTGGTGTTTAAATGCGGATATTTTTTATCTGTTTCAAAGTTTAGTTTTTGAAGTATTACAAAACAGAAATTAGATCTACTTTGATATAAAATCGCTTTAAAAAGATGTTTGGATTAGGCTCCGATGTTTTGCTTGAAAATGAGGTCAGTTAATTTCCTATAAGTTTGTCAGAAGAAACCAAAATTGTCTAAATGTTCACAATAACATCTGCATAAAGAAAGAGAAACACGATTATCATATGGTAACGAGTATAACGTGCGTTACATAGATGCCGTCCCTAATTGGAGAGGAAACAATTCAAACGCTTTGCACAAAAATACTATGTATAACGGTGTTATAAAATTTGTTTCTCGTCTCAAATTTATAATCGAATCTTCGTTACAGAAAACATTTTTTTCACTGCTGCAAAAGTATAACATAAGTTTTTGTAGCAAAAGCGACCAAGTAACCTCGTACTGTATATCTATCTCGATTTATATAATTGTTTTTAGCAAGCTCCTATTTGGCTTCTGACTATTTCGTAAGAAAACCTTTTTAAATATCAAGTGTTAAATTTTGCAAGAAGAAAGAAAGATGGGGAAAAGAAGACTACTTGTGATTGTTATAAACTTATAGCATTTAAAATAGTTCTACTAAAGTAAGTTATACATAAACTTGTAGTAATTATATTGTAACTCAAATTAATTACCTTACATTAATATTAATAGTAAATGTGCAGCCTGCAGAAGAAGAGTCAGTCATTAAGAATTGTAAGTAACCGTTATCAGAGAATTTTTCGCGAGTTACGGTTAGCCTTCGCGTTTGATATTTGGCGAGATACAATATTTCCTGTGAAAAATAAAGAACTAAATTATTTTACCTGAGTCTGAACACTTCCTACTACCCTTCAGGACCAAAACAGTTACCACTCTTTGCTGATAGGGAATTTGCTGCTTACCATTATCTCCAGCTAGACCACCCTTTCCCATTTCAAGTTACCGGAAACCTAAAAACTTTTAGTAGAATATCAAAACGATTCGGTTTTTAATCTGATATCCCCAAAAAAATAATTTTGGATTTGTAATAAATAAATATATTATGCCTGATTAGTTTGCAGTATTTTTTTGTTTTAGCAGTTCGGTGATTTATAAAAATGAATGGCATTTCTACAGAAACCAATTCACTATTAAAACATTGTTAAAAAGTTAAATATATTTGGATATTTTTTTAAAACTTGAATAAGAGACAGCTTCAACTCAGCGACTGCTTTTCGCTACTTCCAACAAGTTTGAAAGTCATTTCGTGGGGTTTCAAATCAAGATTGTGTTCTGATGTGACAGTTATATCTGCATTTTGTGCGTCGAATTTCTTTAAAAGTCCGAAAAGTTATAGTAATATTAAACCATCTATCCTACGAACCCTGCAACGTTACATGTTATTGAATAGTTTCAATTCTCTAGCGTCATGATTCTTTATTGAGCAGTTGGGGAACGTTATTGGGTGTGTGTGTGTGTGTGTGTGTGTGTAGAACTATAAAGAGTAGATCTATAAGAATATACTATCTGAGGAAACCTATACGTATGACTCGCTCCTTCTAGTTATATAACCAGTCATATAGATCTCTGGTATAAACAAGGTAGTACATATTCAGGGTGATGGAGAAGAACTTTGTTTTTTATTATTTAGTTTTACTACCTGATACTTTATTGAGAGTAAATAATAGGCCTACCCTAATTTTTGCACAGAAAGCGCTGCACGGTGGCAGACTAGTCAATACACAAATTTAAACTTCTACCTCTTTATTTTGATAGCGTATGTAAGAGCTTGTTCAGATGTGTGCTGCCAAAAAAATAATACGGACCTACAGGACAGAAAACGGATTCTGCCACCAAACGTATTCATTGAAATTTTCAAATAAGTAGACTCGTACGATATAATATGTAAAAAATTGACCCTGTAACCATGTGTTTACAACGTTCTTATAAATTCTGTAACAACTCTACGACAACCCTATTTGCACCATTTTATACTGTGGCCTACAGAATATTGACAAATATACTGATGTGAAACAGTTATTCAGGTCACTGTAGTGATGTTCTTAACAAAACAATTTAAACAGTTTCTAGTCACTGTAAACTGAATGAGTTAGTGATCAAAGTTGTATGGTTGTGTGTTTCTGTTTTAAATCAATTCACAAACACAGACTTACACAAACCCCTCGAACAATTAATAATGTTTAACTGTCAAACATAAAACTCCACAGTACAACATCGCAAGGGTAACAAAATTACTAACTTTCAGAATCTGGGATTAATACCCAAAAGGCAATAACTCTAGTTGCTAACTTTGTAATTCTAGTTGAATATTTATTAAACAAAATCTTTATTAATCCAATAGTTAAAGTTTGGTTTCAATTCTGGAATACAATCTTTTATGAATTTTGAAATATAAATAAAGGTAGATTGTTTAATGTTTTTAATATCGATCCTTTCAACCATACGACTGTAGACGTCCATTTACCAAAGAGTGTAGTATATATATATATATATATATATATATATATATATATATATATATATACTATATATATATATATATATATATATATATACTACATATATATATATATATATCCTAATTTTAAACAAAATGTAGGCTTGGATAGGGCACGCGACTTTCTATGCCTACAATGGCGTCAAGTGTACAGGGTTGCATATCCCCACTAGGGGGGAAGTAATAATGTCAGTCAGAAGGAATGGTGGTCTCACAAGCTGTAGTTATGTACAGGAAACGAACACAATGCACCTGCGGGATTGAAGATAGGGAAATATTATAGCGCTGCTGCAGAGATAATTACCGGAAATAAATCAAGGCTATACCGTGGTCGCAAGAGTATTTTCCCAGAAATACAAAAAAAATACAATTAACGCTATTTAGTTATTAGTCATAATATATGACTTTATCAAATTAATTGAGTTACAAGTTTTTATTTAAACCAATTGGATATTTAGTAATATGTCAAACTTGACTATAAAATCAGTTGCTTTCTTATGTATTCCTTTGTCTAGATACTCTCTCATTTGACAATGGGATACATAGGACCACATTCCTACATATTTTAGGAATGAATGTTATTCTGCAGCAAGAATGGGGGATGAAATTATAAGTAATAATCACAATGTCGGAGCAGAGACGCAGTTGATATACGACACACAGACCAAGTTGACCTCTGCTTTGAAGTGCTATTTGGCAGAGTATGGAGCATGAACAAGGAATAATGCAATAGATTGCACGAAGATATAGAATTTAAAAAAAAATAGGGCAGAAAGATTATTGGTACAATAAGGCAATGTGGTAGAAGGGCTTGTAGTGTCTACTTTCGACCTGTAAGAAAATGGAAATGAATAATACTTTAGACTTGCGTTGGAAATCAAATAAAGAAATGCAAGATCTACTCGTAATATTGAAAAGGCAGACGGAAGGACAGATTCATAATAAATATATAATATTAAAGTTATATTATTGGTGATATTTTAATTGTTAATCCGTTATACCATAACGACTGCAATTGCAAACTGCCATAGTAAACTGTAACTTTATAAGGGAGTTTCGAAACTATATTTGAAAATGATGTAATCATTAATTATAAATGAAAGGTAAAAAATCTCGTACATGAAATTGTGTTAAGCTATTAATGAAAATCAGTTTAATGTAGAAACGTTATGCAAGTACATAGTGAGCTCATTTTTCTTGGAGCTGTGTGAGGGTGAGGATTCTCTTCCTAATGTATGCTTCTGAAATTAATGTTTACTATTATAAAATACGTAGATAGAAACTATTAACAGACAAATACAAACTACACAATAGACTTTAAACTGAGTGGTTTCACTACTAAAACACAGCGGATTGATTGGGAGTTTTCGAAAAGATTGGACATTCGGTTATGGTGATATTTTTTATAGGTTAAGGCAACCAGCTCGTATGTCGCAAACCTAGGATAGATCTACAGTACATCTGAGTCATAAGATTCTGTGTGTCTGATTATCCCATTCCATTCTAGGAGGAATGAAGAAGTGTAGAAGGTATTTGGTAGAGCTAAGGAATAGACACTAAAATCCCGCGGTACAAGGATTCCTACTCTATTCTAACGCATGTGAGATATCACATTTTTGCAGCAGAAACAGTAAATAATTATATCGGGACTACATTAGCGGGAATTGTCTTTAAACCCTAATCCAAGCTATACTTTCCGATTTCTTGCACTGCAGGAAAAAAAGGTAGGTTCAAGAATTTGTTATTGAATTGGTTTTAATCGCAAACTCCAATTTAATCGTCGAAGTCGAGGATAATAAGGACAAGTGTGCAATGTCGTATCTTTAACTGGGAATTACGGGTCCAATCTTGCTTTGTTCCAAAGTAGGCGAAGATAGATTCTATAAATGTCGAGAAATAAACGCCTAATGGAATTTGTAACGCTGTTCCCGCTAAGACTGGAATTTGAAATGACGATACTGAAGCAACAAAACCATTGAAACAAAGCACAAATGAAACCAACTGGAACAAAACTTTGCTACGTTGGTTACAAAAAAGTAAATAAATTGGTAATCTATATCTACTGCGACTTTTGGGTCTTTTGCATTACCCCATGAAACTATAATTGATATCACATAAACGTATGCGTTACCGGTAAAGTGAATACCGTATTAATATAAGGCCTCAGATGAGACAATACATGTGAAAAACAAATAAGGCCTCAGATAAGACAATACATGTGAATAACAAATAAGGCCTCAGATAAGACAATACATGTGAATAACAAATAAGGCCTCAGATAAGACAATACATGTGAATAACAAATAAGGCCTCAGATAAGACAATACATGTGAATAACAAATAAGGCCTCAGATAAGACAATACATGTCCCCGGAAGATGAGTTATGAGCTAAATTAGGTTAGGTTTTCTCAAGTTTGTGGAATATGCTGAATTTGGAAAATTAATCGTTGAGATTTTACTGTTTGAAATTCTAAATTTTTTAAAATTCAAATTATACACCATAGTCAAATTCACTGTTATCAAATTACCCCTTTAACCAACACACCGGTGCCTGAGAGCAGAGGCTAGCTTTGCATTATTGCGTTCAATGTCGAACCTCCTCACAGTACCAATTAATTTTGTTGTTTGGTTTTTTTACAATGGACTTGTCTTCAACAAATATATATGTTTCTGTAAGATTTCCTGAACGATAAACGAAAATTTCCTGATACTACTGACATACTCTAACGAACAGAAAAACAAATAAATTCACCGAAATGTCCCTAACTTTACAACTTTAAAAAGGAAAACGTAACACTAAAATATATTAAAAAAACCTCAAACCACCTAATTTTACCTATATAACGTCGCACAAAAGGGTCTTTACAAGCATACAAAATAAAAATATACAATATGTGTAGCTTTTTTTGGAATTAAATATTTGTTTTGCATTCACGACAAACTTTAGGTAACAGCTGACGCATTAGCTGTAATAAGCCTGTTTGCACAATCAACTAACATCTATTCTACCAGTGCCTACACGTGTAAAGTTTTTAATACACTACTTTCAAATAGACCTAATCCAAATTTTAAACCACAATAATCAAAATGGATTTAATTTTCTGTTGGATATAGATAGGAGCGGTATTAATTGGAACCCAATTATTTACTATTTAGCAAATTTAACATTTGCATTGGAATACCCAAAATTCTTATTTTCTTTTTGTAGAGTATCAAGAATGTTCAAGTTTCAAACTATAAATAATTAGTTCACACTTTTTATTTATATATCTGATTACATTTCACTTACAGTAACAAATTGTATGAAAACCTGTTTGATGTAATAACGTTTGTGGATACATTCGTGATGTTTTTTCAATGCCATTCCAAAAACCAAGTGACTGAAATCTGTTTCACAAATCTTACGTGACTATTCTGGCGTAGAACTATGGCCAAGAAACCTGTCATATACTCCATATGTTTGCTCATTGTTGCCAACTACCATTATTGTGGCATAAGACCATTAGGCCTACTGCAAAAGGTGTCTTAATGTTTCCTTGTTTCTTCGTCGGCTACGCTTTTCTTATCTTCTGCCAATGTAATTTTTCGTTCTAAATTTGAATGTCTTATATTTTGTTACCATATAAAATTCTATTTAATTTTTCTTTAAGAGCATCCTGTGACGTTATATCATTGGAAATTTAAAAAAAAAGTTATTTAATAAACCTTATATGTGTTTTAGTGTCATGTTTTTCCAAATTGTATATTGTTGGGGCATTTTCGTAAGTTGATTTTGGCTTTCTTGTCTGTATCATCAGGTGATATTTAGACTTTATAAAATCCAGATGTAGACTGGACATATGCATTTATATATTAATATATGTATTTGTTTCCATAATTTAATAAGTTGTTTTAATACAATATTTTAAATGTATTTTTCTGATATGAAGAAGTTTACAGTTACTTTAAGTGCAATTAAAAAAATACCTGCATTTAAAATGGAAATTGAAAACTGTTCTCGCCATTTTTGTTAACATTTAAAGGTGCCAATGTACAATTACTTGGATTTTAAAATTAATGGGTTACCAAAATGTCTTTATGTAAATCCGGCCCCAATATAGATGCATGAAACATATGGTTTATTTTACGATTTCAAGATTTAAGGGAAACATGCATTTTCTAATTTAATAATAACTTTTAAAAAATACATCACAGTTGTCTCGATATTTTCATCCACAAAATTGTCCACAAATAAAAGAGAAAATAGAATTATAATCAATAAAAAACAGTTTGGACATCATATCCTTAAATTAAAAATTACAAATATTCAATTTAAATACTGATTTTCGTTTAGTTTTGTAAAATGTTTAATTATTTCCTATAAACTTTGACCAGGCTTTCCACAGAAACTCAAATTCTGATTATGTTATTTAACAGGATATTTGCATCCTATATTCCTCTTGAATTCGCAACAATAATCAAAAAACCTTCCGTTTCAAGAGAATGATTGGGGAAATAAACTGAAGACTTGATCGATTTCTGGAAGCTATTTTTTGGCTAGCCGACATTTTATTCAGTGCTTACAGACTTGGCGCTTTGTTGGCCAATCAATCTTCGATACTCAGACTCGACTTTTGTCCGACGAACAGGGATGGGGTTTAATCTGTAATTACTGGTCAAAACGAAACTTGTATTAGCTTTAACAGAGATTTAGTTTAAGGAAGTTTTGACGCAATTTACTTCTTAAATTTGTTCATGATAACTACAGTTTATTTTAGATATGTTACAATCCCTATCAAAAATGTATATTGGAAATTGGAAACGCACTTGGTTTTATTATATGCTTTTACTACGGCTGAAGTAGTATTTATTAACAATTTGAACGTGTCTTTGAAAAATATTTGTAATTTTATTTTCTATAAAGGGGATCGCGTGATCGAAAACCAATATTATTGATCAGAATGAAATATTTTTGATTTATTTAAACCTTAAATCAAACTTTATAATCTAAAGAGAATGTATTATAAAAACTTTTACTAAAATAAAAACTTACATTATTTACTTTACTAATATAAAAACAATTAACAAATAGAAATATGTGCTTTTCGAAAGTTTTCGGAATCATTCAGTATGTTGTGCTATCGGACGATGTTAAAAGATATTTATATCTCTTATGCTGTTTTCCTTCTTAATATAATAATGACCTTTCCGGACTGAGCGTTCGCGTTCTGAAACAAAAATGAATGTTTTCGACCCACCTTAATTTTTGCGTTTGGTTGTTTAGCGTATTCATTTGTACACGGTAGGTTAGATGTTTGACCGCACGCGTTTGTTTTCTTCAATTTTATGCTCATAATGAAACAGTGCTAGAGAATTTAAATATTAGGAACAATTTTTTAAAATATGAAACAAAGAGGGAGTATAGCTTCTAGACCCTATAAAGTATGAGACACTTAAGGCCATTGGAACAAAGGACAAATACAAAAGTATTACAAACGAAGAATATAGAAGTAGTAGTATTTCTATATTACTATAAATAGGAAACTCGTATCATCTAGCATAGTCATGGTAGGTTACTGAAATAGGCACACTACCAGGTTCATAGAGAATTTCTACACGCTGACGTGATTCATACTTAAGTATTGTTCTTTTAGTAGATATTGAATGAAAATAAAAGTTGTATATCTAAATATCTCTCGGTGACATACTTTTAAGAAATGAAATTCTAGCTTTAACCATCATCGCTTATATTATTCGGTCCTTGCCTCTTTTATAATATCTAGAATTATAAATTCTGATACCAACATAGTAGCCTAAATAAATTAAAAATAAAATAATTTTCTATCGGACCAAAATTAAATTTATTACTAAAGATTTAGTCACTCATATGACATTGTTTAGAATAAGAAGACGGAGGTTTTAATGAGTTTTGGGTTTGCAATTTTATGCTCATAAAACAGATTGAATAGTAAGATGTTTCTACCACTCCGTGAAGCAAGAGCTTTTACCAAACGAAGTGTTATAATTAGGTTTTATACCGGGTTTACTGTCGTTATCGCAAAACATTTTCCAACTTCACAACAGCTCTGACATTTTAGATTAATTATCACTCCCGCCTTCTTCTTACTTTTACTTTTATATATTCTGATTTACCTGTGTTTTCAATAAATTATTATCCTACTATATTTCCTTACGCAAAACGTATTACTTTAATTGTTTCTCTGATTTAAACCTTTTTGTACATGAAAACAATATGTTGATTTTGTATTTTAATGAAAAAGCTTCTGAAAAATTTACACCCACTGGAAGTATATATGATAAAACATTATCTATAACCTGTGGTCTTACTAAACTAATAGATGTTACACTACTGAACTCTAACGTCCTTCTATAAATTTGGCTCGTACTCATTTACCTTACTCTTACCTTATTCTACAACCTAGGTTCCCTTACTCAACTACTAATTCTGATCTAATAACTGTCATCTGTATCTATAGATTGGCCTCGTAATCAACTATTGAATCCTGAGCTACTCGCTATTATCTGCTTCTAAAACTTAGCCTCCTACTGATCTATTGAATACTGAGCTACTAACTCTCATCTGCTACTATAACTTGGTATTTTACTGAACTAATAAAACTACTATTAAATACTCATATCCATCTATACCCTGGATTCTTACTCAACCTATCTGTTTTTATAACTTGGGCTTCTACTAATGGATATTAAACTACTAGCAAATCCAAAATTGATTCTATGACTTATGGCTCTGCTGAAATTAAAAAAAAAACTTTACTGTGGATCTCTTGACTCCACCTATAAGTTGAATTGTTAATGAGCTAGTGAATGCTAAACTACTAGTTTCTATCGGCTACAATAACTGGGTTTCTTACTGAAATTATACAAGCTCAGCCTCTAACCTGTAACTGCTTCTATAACGTAGACTCCTACAAATCTAATAAATACGGCACTACTAAACTGGTATCGGCTTATATAACTTATGCTCTTACTTAACTAATAAATGCTAAAGTACCAACTTTTATCAGCATATGCAGCTTGTACTCCTACTGATGTAATTAATGGGGTACTACTGAACTTTTATCTGCTACTAAAACGTAGTTTACTAATTATGTTTTTTGACTATTTATATAGGTAGTGTACTTAGTGAACTAATATTTTCTAAACTACTAATTTGTTATCTGTTTCTATAAGTTATAATAGTACCCATGTTTTATTTATAAATATCGCGTCAACTGAACTAATATATGATGACCTAGACTCTTAACAGTGTATTGTCTTTCTTTCTATCCAGGTCTTTAAATAAAAATTACTGAACTAATACTTGGTTGTATAACTTATTTTCAAGACAAAACCAACAACTTTCCGTCTGAAAAAAAGGACCTATACGTATAATTTATTTTAAAAATATAATAAAATATATAATTTACAATAGAAGTCCTATGTGACTAATTGCTTTGGATTTTTTTATCTGGGTATTTTTTGCTTTTTTATAAATTTTTCAAACCAAGAATCCATTTTACAAATTTTAGTTAAATCGCAGACTTTGTTCTTTAGCGCTGGTAAACAAAATTGTTTTGGCAAAACAGGCAATATTGTACTGTATCACCTACACAATTCTATATATGCTAAGACAATACTAAGAGAATGATAAACTAAGTGCTAAAACATTTTAAGAGAAATTGAAATCGGGTATTGCTTTGACACTCTTTCTTTCTCCCAATCTTTTTAAAATTTATTGTTTATGCAAATGTTTTAATTAAATTAACGACATGGACATATTTTATCAAAGTGAAAATTAAAGTTACTCTCGTAAAACGCAATTTTGTTAGTTAGTTTTACTGCCGGGGGGGGGGGCTACTTTGAGTGAGCGAGTGGTTAAAGCCATTAATTAACATAAATTTCAGATATTTTATTTTATATCAGAATTGTATTTATAATGAGGCTTAAATTACAATGAATGAAATTACGGAAAGCGAATACAATAAATATAAAAATCATATTTATATTACAAAATGTTAAATGTTTTGACTGGTTTATTAATTACATATTTCAGATATGTGTATTATTTGTATTAGCTGTACGTATATGGCACAAATTTCAGATTATTAAAAACAGGTCTTTAGAGAATATACTAGATGACAGGTTAGGAACTTTATTACCAACAAAAAGACAATAAAGTAAATAATAAAATATTTTTATGGGACTAAATGAACATTTTAGTATATTTTGAATATCATTATTCAATATGTATATCTATGTACCTATTATTTAGGACAGTTTTAAAGTAACGAAAGAACAGCTTTATGATTTTTTAAATTGTAATTCAAATCAGTTAGAAGCTGCAAATGGTTTGCTAATACTAATTTATTAATTAAAGCTGTTGTAGTTTTACCTTTAGAAACATTACCTCGCCGTAATAACGTTTTGATACATTGGAATAATGTTATAAAAGTTTACCCATGAGAATCGTTAAACGTTCGAGGCAGTATATTGAATGGGTTGGCACTTAATATATAAGCATTGGAGATATATTCCACCAGCAGACCTTGCTCAACCGTTCATTGGTACCTGTAGTTAAACAGGTGATGTTGGTTAGGGTTTGAATTCGTCATTAACAAGGTCATCGTTAGGATTTAGGGTCATTCGATGTAAGACATGTATTTTTCTAGAAAAATCGAATTACACTTAAACGGATTTTGATCATTATGGGTTAATATATGGAGCTCATGCAATTTCTAAGGACTCTGCAATGAGTGACAGTTTGCATTACTGGTCCTTATCACGAAATGTTTACTCTTTTCACACCTAATCTATCCAGGATGTATCTGATCTACTACTTGTCTGTATCAAATCGTAATCCCGAACCATGTAAATGCCAAACTTGTTTTTGTTTTAAACATTCCATGTGAATACAGTTGCTAATGCATAGCGCTTACATTAGCTTCACCGACTTTTATGTAAGTCATCGTAAATCTGCTTTTAACCTAAAAATATTCTAGTTATATTTGTATAGTTGTGAATACCTTCGATATTTAGCCTTCATGAATAAAACTCTAAACTGTTTAACACCGTCATTGGGAAAACAGAACATTTTTTAAAGGGAGCATTGCAAGTCCCATTGTCTCTAGGCTATTCGGTCTTGGTTTGGTCTTAATCGTGATTGATTTTTCAATGTAATGCATTTTATCTTCGAAAGATAGATTCTACTAAAAAAATATCGCTCTCATAAAGTTTAGTTAAAAGTTTATTATATATGAAAATAACATACTATATACCTCATTTTGTACCTATTGTAACTTATGTTTTCAAATTTTTGAAAATCTTTGAGTTTGATTACTTAGTGGTATGAATTCGACTTATGTTCTCTTGTCAATTTTACTCCCGAATACTTTCGTAAAGTATGTATGAAGTAAGGACAAGGAGCGGGTGACTTATATACTGAAGTGCAAACAAGGGTAATGGAAGTGGTCAATGTTAGCTTTGTCCTGGAAAACTTAATTATAGGCTACAACATAGCATCCCTGTAAAGTTATTTCCCTTTGGCCAGGAACGTTATAACGAGGTTACGTACTCACACGACGACAGATTAGAATAGTCTTAGTCTCAAATATGCTCTAAACTTACTTCTTACTTCTTATTACGAGCTTCCAAGGTTGGCCTCGATGGCTCGATGTCTCCTATACACACACTCTGCCAATGACCAGAAACAACTTTCTTTCAAGATTCTGTCCAGGGTACATTCCCGTCCTAGTTGCTTTATCAAGGGACTCCTTGTTGCTGCTGTTACAGGACACTTCAAAAGTATGTGCTCTAATGTTTCCTCTTCTTGCTTGCACACTCCACAGATAGAGTCGTTAGTAATATGAAACCTTTTCAAATATGTATTGGTGACAATGTGTCCCATACGAGCACGTGCCGCAAAAGATGCCACTGAACGTGATAATGACTTGAAGATCTTTGGATCATTAGGTTGTTTTTGTAATGAATAATATTCGCGCCCAGTATTGCATTCTCTCCATTTCTTTCTCCAACAGATGTGAGATTCTTTATCAACTGCCTCTTTGCAATTAGTCAAGGAGTAACAACTTTCAGGAGATGGAAACAAGTTGCAAGACGCCTTGGCAGATCTGTCAGCTTCCTCATTCCCAGGAACACCACAATGACTGGGGATCCATTGAAATACAATATTTTTCTGTTCTAAGTTTTTTAACAATTTAGTTATTTCAGATGTTCGAAAATGGTAGTCTGTAGTGTGCTGTACTTGAAGGGCTTGAAGGGCCGACCTGGAATCGGTAAGAATGCAGATGTTCTGTGCATCCATAGTATTGCTAAAAACCAAAGCAGCATTTAAGGCCATCAATTCAGCATTCATACTTGAAGAGGAATCGCAGGGCACATAGTAATCCTCGTTTAATTCTGGACAATGAAAAGCTGCACCTCCCCTATGGTTCTCTTTATCAACGGAACCATCTGTGTAGATTTTTACAAAGTTGTTATATGTGGTGTTTATCAATTCCATAGCGACCGATTTTAGTAGGTGAGGTGAATCTTCTTTTGTGAGTGAACCAGGAATTTCAAGATTGGTTTTTATTGGGATTCGAAGCCAGGGTTGTTGTTCCAAAACAACTGGAATTTTTTCTGATTCCATTGTGTTTAATGATTCGCAGGGTTTGTTATGATGGTAGAACAGTGACTGTCGGATGTTAGTTACCAATGCAATGTTAGAAAGAGTGTTAAGTGAAATTGCCTTCATCTGAAAATGTTTCTTCCACATTCTGTTTTTTATATATAAGTCAAAGGGCATGACTGACAGTTCAATTTCCATAGACTGTATATTTGTGGTTTTTGGACAACCCAAACAAATCCTCAGAGATGAGTTCTGTAATATTTCTAATTTTCGAATATGAGTTTCAGCTGTTCCACCCCAAACTTCACAACAATACATGATTTTTGATCTTACAAAGGACAAATAAAAATGCCTTAATATATATGTATCTGCTCCCCATGCCCTGCTGGCTATAACTTTCAACGCTTTTATTCTATTTGCACATTTGTCCGCTATGAAATGGACATGTTCTTTCCACAGTAGTTTTGGATCTAGTTTAATACCCAGAAGTACAGGATTTGGGTTATGCCGCAGTACGTTTCCATTTAAGTTTATAACTGGTTTATAGTTTTTGTGCAAGTATCGCCTGGAGAAGAAGCATACTTCAGTTTTTGATAGTGAAATGGTTAGTCCCCATTTTTCAGACCACTCAGAGATTTTGGTAAGTGCCTTTTCCAGTTGGTGAGTAGAAGCAGTTGGGTCTTTATCAGTGGCCCAGATAGTGACATCATCTGCAAAAATAGCCATGCCGATGCCTGGAAGGTCTATATTCCCTAAATTTTGCATCATTATGTTAAAAAGAGTAGGACTAATGACTGACCCCTGTGGTATTCCGTTTAGAGTACATTCTTCTTCAGAGTAGGTATCATTGATCTTAGTTTTAATTTTCCTATCCTTAAGGAAGTCTACAATGTATTTCAATATCTTCCCTTTTAAACCGATTTCCATACACTGCGAAATAATAGATATGCGTGAGACCTTATCAAAGGCTGCTTCGAAATCGATGAACACCGCTGATGTACACATTTTGTTTGAGAATCCGGTATATATACTTTCTGTAAAGTTTAGTAAAGCATCACAGGTGCTTCGTTTAGGTCTGAACCCGAAAAGACATGAACCCAGCAGATTATAATTTTCAAGCCTCCAAGTTAAGCGGTTATTAACCAGTCTCTCCAAAAGTTTACCGAGACATGATGTCAAGGCTATAGGCCTGTAAGAAGAAGCAAGTTCAGGAGATTTTCCTGGTTTTACAAGTGGAATAATTATAGCCTGTTTCCATTTTTGTGGTATGTTACCTGTCTCCCAGATTTGTGTAAAATTGCATCTTATTTCTTCCATAAATGACTCAGAACAATGCTGTAACATTAAATTATGAATGTTATCTTCTCCTGGCGTAGATGACTTCAATTGTGCTACTGCAGCCTTCATTTCAGTTTCTGTGAAAGGTTTATCACAGACATCTGTTTTGGAAATTGCTTCATTCAAAGTTGTAAGAAAGCGCTTTTTCTCATTCTTCAGATGAGTCGGCCAATTTTCCTCAATACCTGACTTTTTGACATATAATTTGTTGAATACATTAGCAATGTCATTATCATTAGTAGTTATGATCCCATCCGGATTTGTGATCTGATAGATTTTATTATCAGGTTTTCCCTGAATTGCTTTAAATCTTTTCCATACAGCTGAGCAAGGTGTGTTTGAGTTGATGCTACCTATGAAGTCATGCCAAGAGGTCCTTTTAGCCTCCTTTATAGCTCTCTTACATTTAGCCGATGCCTGGTTGTATTTGCTTCTATTTTCGGGTGTTCTAAATTTCTTCCACATTTTTCTGGCTTTTTGTCTTTCTAATCTAAGGAGGGATATTCTCTTATTCCACCAAATGTTACTAGGCTTTTGTTTATTTTTATTTACCTTAATGCTAGGGATACTTTCCGAGGCAGCAATCATTAGTTTCTGTACAATGTTTTCTGTATTACTTTCTGTGCAGTTTACTGTGTTATTAGTAAGATGTCTAAATAGGGGCCAATTTGCATCTTTTATTTTATGTTGCGTAGTAATAACTCTACGTGCATTAACATTTCCCTCTTTACTGTCGATATTAAAATATACTGGGAAGTGGTCACTAATTAGATCTTTACCCACATACCAATTACTGATTATGTCTAACAGATCTGGAGAAGACAGGGTAAGGTCCAATGTACTCAATGATCCTGTACTTGGTGACTGGTATGTTGGTTCCTTGTTTTCGTTTACAAGTACCAAATTGGAGTTCACAATCCATTCGTAAACTATTGGACCATTCCTGTTGTCATTTCCTTTATTACAAGAACCATGTCTAGCATTAAAATCACCCATGATAAGGAGACATTTATCTGAAATCAGTAATTTTTGAAGTTCCTCATCAGTTACTAATTGATTAGGAATATACACGTTGACTACTCTTATATTAACATCTTGGTTAATAGTTATGTCACAGCTAAGTGCGTCCATATTTGTGGTGGTGATAGATTGATGACTTCTAACAACTATAGATTTATGTATCAAAGTTATGAAACCACCACCTCTGCCATTTGCTCGTGAATTGTTAAAAATATTAAAATTCTTGAAACGAGGGTGCCGCTTTTCGTCTACAGGCAACCATGCCTCTTGAACACATATAACCTTAGCATTACTCAAATCCAATTCTTGTTTCAACTCTTCTATTTTATTCATCAAGGAGCGGGCATTCCAGTGCAAAAATTTCTGAGATTGATATTTAATGTGTGAATTATGCAGGTCTTTTGTTTTTCTCTCACGTTCATTAAAGTTTGTACCCAATGATATATGTTGTTTCATCTTCTCATCTTTTGACTTTTTCTTCATTTGGATATGCATTTCTACTGCCTGCTTTCTGCTATGACACCACATGCTCTAAACAATCTCTTCAAATAGTTAGTGTATAATCTTGTAGCAATATTAATTGACCAGTTAACCTTAAATGTTACATATGATTGAAATTATAATTTCTGTAATTATTTTTAACTCACTATGTTTTTTAGTAAAATGACGTGAAATACAGTAGGTTTTTATTTTTCAGGTGTTTTATAAAAATAATGTCTTTTAAATAACGTGACGTACAAAATGGGTGACGGAAAAAATCTTAAAGGTATTTAAGTAATATGATCATAGTAGTTGCGGTGGTGCTTTATCGCATTTTGAATATATGAAAGGGGGGATGAATATAATGTGGAAAATGAAATACACAAAATATAATTCGTTCACGGATCCTGATCACAATCTTCAGGATGGTGATAGGTTCGTTCACGGATCCTGATCACAAGCTTCAGGATGGTGGAAGGTTTTTATAAAATTCCCCGATACTAAAATATAAATGGTACCTAACCCTGGCTCAATACTTGGGTCTAATTCCTAAAAGTAATACTTGACCGGTTAATTCCAAAATAAAATGCACGTCCTTTCCAGTTTTTAAATTTCAAACTCCCCGGGCTTATCAAGTAATTAGCTTTCCCTGTATAAGCTTTCTGTGACTTGGTACCCTAATGCAGTATTGGAAAATATTTAAGGAAATACTGCTGACTTTGGTAATCTATATAAATGATGGCCCCTACTATTTATAACGGTAAAGAGAGTCGCTAATCGCGAACAAAGAGGTTTTAATTAAAGGCGGCGCTGAAAAGGATGAAGTAACGGGTAAATAAATGGAGCATTTAACTAACGCATTTAATTTATACTAAAAACGATTCGTGACTTTCTTAAAATTTTAATTAGGTCCCGTTTAAAGACTGTTGTCCTTCAACTTGGCAATTTCTAAAAATCATAAACACAAAATGCTCCCTTGATTCTCTATTATTATGAGAATACAACATTGTTCTGGAAATACGAGTAATTCAAATACCAAAAGGCACTATAAATGTACTTACTTTCTATTGAAACTAATTATAATATAATTGTATAATGGAGCTCTTTGGTTTAGGGGAGTAAGTATAATGCAGGCGTGAGTTGTAACGTAAAATATTTTGCCAGGAAGTTTTAATTATATGAATAATATGTAAAAGTGTTTCGTTATAACGAATCGTTTATGAAATTCAATTTATTTTCCTTTAATAGTCATTGCATAGTTTGAAAAACGAAAATGTATTAAACAATGTAATTATATTTCTAATTCCAGACAACTTGTTAAACAAAACTATAATCAATGTAAAATGTGAAATGTGTTTCTCAGATAGAAAAAAAAAACATCTGAATACGACAAATGGAGAGGCCTGCGGGATATTGTATTCAGGTTGAGTAATCCGTGACGTGTGATGTTTTTGTGTCCTATTTCTCACAGTATGATCTCTTCATTTACAATACGTTAGGGAAGTATATCATAGCATAAGTGTGGTCACCATAATATCTTCAGGGGTCTTCTTCTTTAATGAGGAGTAGAGAGTAATGAAGCTTTTATTATCATGAAAGAGATTTGCGAACCTGAGACATTTGCAGTTACACCCAAGTGTGACGACCATCATTAGATACACTCATGTGATTGTTTCTTTTTTTTGGTGGGGATTCATAATATTATAATGTACATGGCATACATAATTTAATTAAATTATTATTGTGAAAGATAGGCTCCCATGTTACAAAAGGGTTACACAAACTATTGGGATAAATATTATAACATCCAGATTTAGAAGTCTTTTGTATAGGAATAGCTACCTAGTGAATCAACAGAAATAAAACATTTCAACAAAGACACTTAAAAATAATTACTTTACTGTGGTAGAATTACCCAAAAATCAAGTTTTAAAGGAATAGCTGCTATTACTTAATTTACTGATACATAATGTAATATTTTGTTGAATAAATTTATAAGTGCCAAACGTAATCTAAATTATTCCTACTACCTGGACCAAATAGCGGCTCGTGTCTCTCTACCTGGACTAAATAGCGGCTCGTGTCTCTCTGCCTGGACTAAATAGCGGCTCGTGTCTCTCTACCTGGACTAAATAGCGGCTCGTGTCTCTCTACCTGGACTAAATAGCGGCTCGTGTCTCTCTACCTGGACTAAATAGCGGCTCGTGTCTCTCTGCCTGGACTAAATAGCGGCTCGTGTCTCTCTGCCTGGACTAAATAGCGGCTCGTGTCTCTCTACCTGGACTAAATAGCGGCTCGTGTCTCTCTACCTGGACTAAATAGCGGCTCGTGTCTCTCTACCTGGACTAAATAGCGGCTCGTGTCTCTCTGCCTGGACTAAATAGCGGCTCGTGTCTCTCTGCCTGGACTAAATAGCGGCTCGTGTCTCTCTACCTGGACTAAATAGCGGCTCGTGTCTCTCTACCTGGACTAAATAGCGGCTCGTGTCTCTCTACCTGGACTAAATAGCGGCTCGTGTCTCTCTACCTGGACTAAATAGCGGCTCGTGTCTCTCTACCTGGACTAAATAGCGGCTCGTGTCTCTCTGCCTGGACTAAATAGCGGCTCGTGTCTCTCTGTCTGGACTAAATAGCGGCTCGTGTCTCTCTACCTGGACTAAATAGCGGCTCGTGTCTCTCTACCTGGACTAAATAGCGGCTCGTGTCTCTCTACCTGGACTAAATAGCGGCTCGTGTCTCTCTGCCTGGACTAAATAGCGGCTCGTGTCTCTCTGCCTGGACTAAATAGCGGCTCGTGTCTCTCTACCTGGACTAAATAGCGGCTCGTGTCTCTCTACCTGGACTAAATAGCGGCTCGTGTCTCTCTACCTGGACTAAATAGCGGCTCGTGTCTCTCTGCCTGGACTAAATAGCGGCTCGTGTCTCTCTACCTGGACTAAATAGCGGCTCGTGTCTCTCTACCTGGACTAAATAGCGGCTCGTGTCTCTCTACCTGGACTAAATAGCGGCTCGTGTCTCTCTACCTGGACTAAATAGCGGCTCGTGTCTCTCTACCTGGACTAAATAGCGGCTCGTGTCTCTCTGCCTGGACTAAATAGCGGCTCGTGTCTCTCTACCTGGACTAAATAGCGGCTCGTGTCTCTCTACCTGGACTAAATAGCGGCTCGTGTCTCTCTACCTGGACTAAATAGCTACTCGTGTCTCTCTACCTGGACTAAATAGCGGCTCGTGTCTCTCTGCCTGGACTAAATAGCGGCTCGTGTCTCTCTGCCTGGACTAAATAGCGGCTCGTGTCTCTCTACCTGGACTAAATAGCGGCTCGTGTCTCTCTACCTGGACTAAATAGCGGCTCGTGTCTCTCTACCTGGACTAAATAGCGGCTCGTGTCTCTCTGCCTGGACTAAATAGCGGCTCGTGTCTCTCTGCCTGGACTAAATAGCGGCTCGTGTCTCTCTACCTGGACTAAATAGCGGCTCGTGTCTCTCTACCTGGACTAAATAGCGGCTCGTGTCTCTCTACCTGGACTAAATAGCGGCTCGTGTCTCTCTGCCTGGACTAAATAGCGGCTCGTGTCTCTCTGCCTGGACTAAATAGCGGCTCGTGTCTCTCTACCTGGACTAAATAGCGGCTCGTGTCTCTCTACCTGGACTAAATAGCGGCTCGTGTCTCTCTACCTGGACTAAATAGCGGCTCGTGTCTCTCTACCTGGACTAAATAGCGGCTCGTGTCTCTCTACCTGGACTAAATAGCGGCTCGTGTCTCTCTGCCTGGACTAAATAGCGGCTCGTGTCTCTCTGCCTGGACTAAATAGCGGCTCGTGTCTCTCTACCTGGACTAAATAGCGGCTCGTGTCTCTCTACCTGGACTAAATAGCGGCTCGTGTCTCTCTACCTGGACTAAATAGCGGCTCGTGTCTCTCTGCCTGGACTAAATAGCGGCTCGTGTCTCTCTGCCTGGACTAAATAGCGGCTCGTGTCTCTCTACCTGGACTAAATAGCGGCTCGTGTCTCTCTACCTGGACTAAATAGCGGCTCGTGTCTCTCTACCTGGACTAAATAGCGGCTCGTGTCTCTCTGCCTGGACTAAATAGCGGCTCGTGTCTCTCTACCTGGACTAAATAGCGGCTCGTGTCTCTCTACCTGGACTAAATAGCGGCTCGTGTCTCTCTACCTGGACTAAATAGCGGCTCGTGTCTCTCTACCTGGACTAAATAGCGGCTCGTGTCTCTCTACCTGGACTAAATAGCGGCTCGTGTCTCTCTGCCTGGACTAAATAGCGGCTCGTGTCTCTCTACCTGGACTAAATAGCGGCTCGTGTCTCTCTACCTGGACTAAATAGCGGCTCGTGTCTCTCTACCTGGACTAAATAGCTACTCGTGTCTCTCTACCTGGACTAAATAGCGGCTCGTGTCTCTCTGCCTGGACTAAATAGCGGCTCGTGTCTCTCTACCTGGACTAAATAGCTACTCGTGTCTCTCTACCTGGACTAAATAGCGGCTCGTGTCTCTCTACCTGGACTAAATAGCGGCTCGTGTCTCTCTACCTGGACTAAATAGTGGCTCGTGTCTCTCTACCTGGACTAAATAGCGGCTCGTGTCTCTCTACCTGGACTAAATAGCTACTCGTGTCTCTCTACCTGGACTAAATAGCGGCTCGTGTCTCTCTGCCTGGACTAAATAGCGGCTCGTGTCTCTCTACCTGGACTAAATAGCGGCTCGTGTCTCTCTACCTGGACTAAATAGCGGCTCGTGTCTCTCTACCTGGACTAAATAGCGGCTCGTGTCTCTCTACCTGGACTAAATAGCTGCTCGTGTCTCTCTACCTGGACTAAATAGCGGCTCGTGTCTCTCTACCTGGACTAAATAGCGGCTCGTGTCTCTCTACCTGGACTAAATAGCGGCTCGTGTCTCTCTACCTGGACTAAATAGTGGCTCGTGTCTCTCTACCTGGACTAAATAGCGGCTCGTGTCTCTCTACCTGGACTAAATAGCGGCTCGTGTCTCTCTACCTGGACTAAATAGCGGCTTGTGTCTCTCTACCTGGACTAAATAGCGGCTCGTGTCTCTCTACCTGGACTAAATAGCGGCTCGTGTCTCTCTACCTGGACTAAATAGCGGCTCGTGTCTCTCTACCTGGACTAAATAGCGGCTCGTGTCTCTCTACCTGAACTAAATAGCGGCTCGTGTCTCTCTGCCTGGACTAAATAGCGGCTCGTGTCTCTCTACCTGGACTAAATAGCGGCTCGTGTCTCTCTACCTGGACTAAATAGCGGCTCGTGTCTCTCTACCTGGACTAAATAGCGGCTCGTGTCTCTCTACCTGGACTAAATAGTGGCTCGTGTCTCTCTACCTGGACTAAATAGTGGCTCGTGTCTCTCTACCTGGACTAAATAGCGGCTCGTGTCTCTCTACCTGGACTAAATAGCGGCTCGTGTCTCTCTACCTGGACTAAATAGCGGCTCGTGTCTCTCTACCTGGACTAAATAGTGGCTCGTGTCTCTCTACCTGGACTAAATAGCGGCTCGTGTCTCTCTACCTGGACTAAATAGCGGCTCGTGTCTCTCTACCTGGACTAAATAGCGGCTCGTGTCTCTCTACCTGGACTAAATAGCGGCTCGTTTCTCTCTACCTGGACTAAATAGCGGCTCGTGTCTCTCTACCTGGACTAAATAGCGGCTCGTGTCTCTCTACCTGGACTAAATAGCGGCTCGTGTCTCTCTACCTGGACTAAATAGCGGCTCGTGTCTCTCTACCTGGGCTAAATAGCGGTTCGTGTCTCTCTACCTGGACTAAATAGCGACTAGTGTCCCTCTACCTGGACTAAATAGCGGCTCGTGTCTCTCTACCTGGACTAAATAGCGGCTCGTGTCTCTCTACCTGGACTAAATAGCGGCTCGTGTCTCTCTACCTGGACTAAATAGTGGCTCGTGTCTCTCTACCTGGACTAAATAGCGGCTCGTGTCTCTCTACCTGGACTAAATAGCGGCTCGTGTCTCTCTACCTGGACTAAATAGCGGCTCGTGTCTCTCTACCTGGACTAAATAGTGGCTCGTGTCTCTCTACCTGGACTAAATAGCGGCTCGTGTCTCTCTACCTGGACTAAATAGCGGCTCGTGTCTCTCTACCTGGACTAAATAGCGGCTCGTGTCTCTCTACCTGGACTAAATAGCGGCTCGTGTCTCTCTACCTGGACTAAATAGTGGCTCGTGTCTCTCTACCTGGACTAAATAGCGGCTCGTGTCTCTCTACCTGGACTAAATAGCGGCTCGTGTCTCTCTACCTGGACTAAATAGCGGCTCGTGTCTCTCTACCTGGACTAAATAGCGGCTCGTGTCTCTCTACCTGGACTAAATAGCGGCTCGTGTCTCTCTACCTGGACTAAATAGCGGCTCGTGTCTCTCTACCTGGACTAAATAGTGGCTCGTGTCTCTCTACCTGGACTAAATAGCGGCTCGTGTCTCTCTACCTGGACTAAATAGCGGCTCGTGTCTCTCTACCTGGACTAAATAGCGGCTCGTGTCTCTCTACCTGGACTAAATAGCGGCTCGTGTCTCTCTACCTGGACTAAATAGTGGCTCGTGTCTCTCTACCTGGACTAAATAGCGGCTCGTGTCTCTCTACCTGGACTAAATAGCGGCTCGTGTCTCTCTACCTGGACTAAATAGCGGCTCGTGTCTCTCTACCTGGACTAAATAGCGGCTCGTGTCTCTCTACCTGGATTAAATAGCGGCTCGTGTCTCTCTACCTGGACTAAATAGCGGCTCGTGTCTCTCTACCTGGACTAAATAGCGGCTCGTGTCTCTCTACCTGGACTAAATAGCGGCTCGTGTCTCTCTACCTGGGCTAAATAGCGGTTCGTGTCTCTCTACCTGGACTAAATAGCGACTAGTGTCCCTCTACCTGGACTAAATAGCGGCTCGTGTCTCTCTACCTGGACTAAATAGCGGCTCGTGTCTCTCTACCTGGACTAAATAGCGGCTCGTGTCTCTTGTTCACACTTTCTAATCAGTCAGTGGCGAACACTATTCACCTTGCTAACTAAACAATCTCAGAATGTTGAGATTCGCTGTTGAGCTACCTGGACTAAATAGCGGCTCGTGTCTCTCTGCCTGGACTAAATAGCGGCTCGTGTCTCTCTGCCTGGACTAAATACCGGCTCGTGTCTCTCTGCCTGGACTAAATAGCGGCTCGTGTCTCTCTGCCTGGACTAAATAGCGGCTCGTGTCTCTCTGCCTGGACTAAATAGCGGCTCGTGTCTCTCTACCTGGACTAACTAGCGGCTCGTGTCTCTTGTTCACACCTTCTAATCCGTCAGTGGCGAACACTATTCACCTTGCTAATTAAACAATCGCAGAATGTTGAGATTCGCTGTTGAGCTACCTGGACTAAATAGCGGCTCGTGTCTCTTGTTTACACTTTCTAATCAGTCAGTGGCGAACACTATTCACCTGGCTAATTAAACAATCTCAGAATGTTGAGATTCGCTGTTGAGCAAAGAACTAAATACGACAGAATTCTCTTACAGCTAAAAATGAATCTCCTACAGCTGCCAGACCATTTCAAATAATTCACGTCGATACAATATCTCTGGAGAAAAATTGTTTTATCAGCATAGTTGACGCTTTCTCACGATACGGTCAAGCTTATCGCTTGGGAAGCTCTCAAGCTACCGAGATCGCGGACAAGTTATTAGATTACTTCACACATTTCTGCTTACCAACGGTTATTATCTCAGACAATGGAACGGAGTTTAATAACAGAGTTGTATAAGAGATATTAGACCTGCACAAAATAAAAATTCATTTTATAAGTACACAAAACCCCTAGTCAAACGGATTATGTGAAAGATTTCATTCTACTTTAGTAGAACACATAAGGCTGTTAAATAATCAAGTCGAATTCAAAAAGGACAGTATAATTAAAAAAGTTAAATATGCCATAACAGCTTTTTGAATTTGTGAACCTAGTTACAGAATTTCGCTTTCAACAAAAGGAGCACTTTCCATTAACACCACACAATACTCCAGGCAAATTAAGTCAAAGACACGGAATTAGACAGAAGTATGAAATTAATCGCTTTGTGAAGGAACCAAACCAGCCATATGTAATTAATGTACATCCATCAGAGCTAAGTCAATTTCACAGTAGAAAAGAAAATACACCATTCGAGAGACGAAAACACACGAAATAACTCAAGGAAAATGATCTCGAAGGACGATGCGACCCTTATGTTTGGCCAAATGTTGTAAATAACCAGACCCATATAATACTTACTTAGATATTTAAAATAAATAAATTAATTAAAAAATAACATCCGTGCGACAAAAAAAAACTAAACAAATAATATTGATTACCAAACTTAAGTTCAATAAACTGCCGAAAAAGAAATTAAGTTAGGAATTTATAAATTTATTATTTAGGTTAAACAGCGGTAAAATGCATTGTAAAATTTCAAACCTAATATAAAAGACAGATTGTTAATTTGTATGATGTAAGTTTGTATTTATGTAATAATTGTTGTTAAGTTGTAATGAGTTTAGGATATAAGAAGTATTTAACTGTAGTAAGAATAAAATGTATTAGTAAACTTAAGATTCTGTGTAAGAATTTTAAACAAATTGTTCTTTGATGTCATATTATGTAAACATTGTAAATTTTAAATTTAAGGAATCAAAGAAAATTAAATTTAAAGTTCTGAGTACTCTAACATAAACGTATGGGGATATAGAATAAATATAGTGGTATCCAAAAAGAATCATAGTCTGTAGAAATATTAAGCAAAAGCGACGAGAATAGTTACTAAAATACGGACAAAGTACTTAACCATTGTTATATTTCACCTGTAGTCATAAAGGGGCTGTGGGAACCTTTATCTAAAGAAGGGTTCAAGTATATTAAGACGGGAGTTTCCCAGGACCTAAATACCTGGGATATAATAACACTGTACCGTAGAGAAAGCTGTTGTGGGAATCACTAGATTTAACTAAATACGTAAGGGCGGGAGAGATTATGCTAGGTTAGAAAAGTAAGTGATCGAGAGAAGTCTTGGAGGAATTTCAGAAGAAATTGTAGACGTATTGGGGGGGGCAAGTGTAACGTTAAAAAAAGGATAAATTTGTTTTATAGAATTAAGGGAATTTTAAGTTTTTATTATGTGTAAAATTTAAAAGTGAGACGTGAATGATTAAGTAAAGAATTAGGAAAATAAGTAGTTATGTGAAATAATGGAGTGAAGCAGCTATCAACAGTCAAGATTCCAGGAACTCAAAAGCTATAAGTACTTTCTTCTTACATTAAAATTAGAAAACAGAGATTTATAAACTTCGAATATTCCGAACAATTTTAAAGTCATTGTTATAAAATATTATTCTAGTTATTTTTCACCACTTTCTAATTTATAAATGATCCATAATAAAGAGAGAAAGATCAAATAACACTGAGATTATTAACCTTTATTGTAGTAAAACCTAAATCCTCAAGAGTCCGCCTATTTAGTAATTGTAACATTAGATAATGAATCAATCTTGTGACTGGATAGTATTAGGGTAATTTGGTATAATGTGTAATAATTAAATGACAGGAATAAATCCACGTGATGTTAAATTGTATATGATTGTTAATTATTTTGTAACCTGAAAGTGTGACCATAGAAGGTAATTTAATTTTAAAAAATAACCTAAAGGTAAAAAAAATATATTTTAAATAAATTAGGTTATAAAACACATATGTAACATTATTTTAATGCATCATGAAGATGAGGTTAAAGATCAATAATTAGCATTTTATTTGTTGCAATGCAGCAGATAATGGCTGAAAGACCTACCAAATAAAATGAGATATTCGTGGTTTTCAAAATGTGTTTAGCCTCAGTTAACAACAACAGAGACGAGTGGCTAAAAGTTCAGAGTGAGTGCAAGAAAATGTATGAGGAGTCTGTTTTATCTTTACACATTATCTCCGAAAGAAGGTAGCAACTCCAAAGCATCCACTTATCATTCATGTCGTCGACCAAGTAACGTCTCACAAAACTTCCTAGCATAAAGAATAACGCTACAATCCTGAAAGATTTCTGAAGTAAATATTCACACAAAAATAAATAGAACGCCCTCTGAACCAATCGTTCTTTTTATTGTTTTAAATTAATTTGTTAACAAAAATTCAATTTATTTGGACTTTTTTCTCAGATATCAACTCACATTTGATGATGAGGGTGTAATTTGTGCAAAATAAAAAAAGCTAATGAAGAAGGCACTTGAAACGGTGAAAGCTTCCATTAATCAAAATTGTAACCAGCCGTGGCTAAAAAAAAACAACAATTTGTAAAAACAAACAGTTGTAAAACTAGATTTACTATATTATGAAGGAAATGCGTTAGTATTTAATAATTATTTAGCTGTAAATAGGTTGTAAATTAGTAATCTGAGTAGAATTTTCTTTGTTCTATGCCAAATGTTTTTATTTACTAAGGACCATTTTAGGGAGGGCTAAATAAAATCTAATATAACTTTTTGAGCCAATTAGGTACTTTGAATGTTTCAGCAAGATAAAAGGTTTACACATAATTACCAACTATTTTTAATAACATTCTTCATCAGTATAAAAAACATTATGTAAATTGTTAATAAATTAATAATTATTTGGTAAACTATCCAGATTTAACCAACTAATAATAATTTATTAAAAATAATGTAAATTAAAGGAAATATATATACAATAAACTCCCGATTATCCGTGGAATAGGGTGGCCAAGCAACGCCGGATAACGAATTCCCCGGATAATCCGCTATGAACAAATAATACGCTAAACGATCGATAATCGATTATTATACCATAGGTTACACAAATAATGACCCCGGTTAATGCAATTCACAAATAATCTTCACAGAACAAAATAAATACAGAAAATAATTTAAAATGTTGATGTATTTGACGGATTATAACATGTAAATTTATATGTCTAACTATTTACAATACGTACATACGTATATGTCAAAAGTAAGTATTTATGTACATTTGTAATTCCTTTACACATAATAATACTTTCACTTTTTAACAAAATAATCTGTCACTCTCGTCTCTTTTTTTGTGAGCATTGATTTAGCTTTAATGGCGATCTAAGTTCCTTGAGAACCATTTCAACGCACAGTGAAAAGTCGTCTTGTGTCCGTTGTTTTCATCTCAAAAGTTTTATTTCTTCCATATACATGTTTATTTGGGACATTAAAACAGTGTATTAGACATTAAAATGTTGTTTTATTTATCGTTTTACAACAAAAAAAGGAAATTTACATAAAATATCAACTAATACAAATGATAAAATACTTCATGACAAAAAATAAAATTTAATAAAAAAGACAGAGAAATAAAAATAACGCATAAAAAATTCAAACTACCTACTACCTATTTAAGTATAATAACCAATCAACTTTCAACTCGGAATGTTTCTTTCTACTTGTGTCACAAAGCCATAAAGATCGATAATGTATATGACAGACATTGAAAATGCGTATGTCACGTCATAGACTATTTATAGCCGAGATTAGCTGACATTTGTTTACAATCTTATGATACGCATTAGGTTTTTAGGCGTCCAAGCATTTTGTCATTGTCTGTTATATACAGTAGTCTGTTCCCAACTCGAGTTGGTTCATTCAGTCTAACAGGACAGTTATCGTTTATCCTTGCGTTATTTGAGATAGCGTAGTTTATTTTTATGATCGTTGTTTTTACCGGGTATTGTGCCGCGTTGAGTGGTTAAAAAAACATTAATGAATCAGATTGGAATAAAAATTGGATACTTGTAAAACAAGGGCAGACCCCGGAAAATCCGCCAACCTGTTAATCCGCCCACGGGTAATCGGGAGTTAACTGTATATATATATATATATATATATATATATATATATATATATATATATATATATATATATATATATATATACATATATATATATATATATATATATATATATATATATATATATATATATATATATGTGTGTGTGTGTGTGTAAGAGCTATTTTCTAGTTCTCACTTAAAATCATCATATTTATGTAGAAATTATATATATATATATATCTAGTACTGTTTCAACTGAGTCGGTAATTTGTCATTAGATATTAAAAAAACTTTCTTATTACAAATAAAACCCAAAATAAACAAATATCGTTTCATATCTCTTCAGCACTTGGTTCCATTATAAAATACGCTATTTTTGAATGGATTTTAAAAATAATTACTATATTACAATTATGTTTTAAAAAGGTTCATATTCATTATATTCTATTACTTGTTAATATACTATTTCTTCTTAAAATGAGAAAAATAAACTAAATAACGAGAATCATTTGCAAAGATATAAAATAAACTTTTCCTTTTCCTTTGCATTTGCGAAGATATAAAATAAACTTTTCCCTTTCCTTTGCAATTGAAACCTTGTGTTTAATTATTATTTATTTTCTATTTTCCACTTCAGGTAATGTTATGTATGAGCGCTTTCACCTGCTCGTAACACAAGTAGAAATGCTATTTTTTAACATGTTTGGATGTTGAATTATTCAGCACAAATAAAACGTCCCTTGAGTTGGCAAAATGAATTTACAATATTTATTTCTAGACGTACTTCTTTACTTATTTCGTTCGAGTGTGGATTTTCGCGTGTGTTTGTGCGTCCCAAGTATAAAGGAGAAAAAGGCTTTAAAACCGCCTAACAAATAATTTACATTTCAGAGAAAACCCTCTTGTAAAGTCGTGTAGATTGAATTGGGTAAAAGAGACGAACACAAACGCTTCACTTTAATTCCTTGTTTCATAATAAAGTTCTTTAAAAGTTCCGATGGTTGTTTTCACCTGTGCACATTAAGTGATCCTGATTAACAATTGATTACCACAATATAAATTATTAACTGAGTGGATGGAATTACTTAAAAATTATGCAAACTGCTTCCCAAAGCTTCATTAAGTGGTTATTTTGGAATGAGGGTTTTAATTACTTTTTTATATTGATAGCCCTTTCTTTAATACGATACACAAATTTTTTGTTGTACAATTTACGTATCAATAATTAATAATACGAGTTTTATAATATTTATTGTCATTGACAAACTTTGTTTATTTGTTAGGTCTACTGCTTGTTTCTAGATTTGGCGGCATTTAATATTTATTGATATACTTCAAACATTTGAAAGTCAAGCGACAAGTGCCTATCTTCCGAATTACACATAAAACTTTCGACATTATAATCACCACAATCGATATAACGGAAAGTAGATTGTACATATAATTGTTATTTGGGCTTTCGCTTCCCGACTTTTATAGTTACGTCAGTTGGATATTTAATGCGGATGAATTTTGGAAAAAGTAAACATATTTACTAATGATGTTTACATTTTTTGTCGAAAGAATAAAATCACTTAATGTAAAACAAAACCTATATTCCCACATAAAATATTATACCATTGAAAATTGATGTTAACAATAATTATTTACCAAACTCCTGTTACCAACTATTTTGAACCAACTCATATTACTGTACTTCTTTTAGTGGCTATTATTCAAAACCACCTCTATAGCAACGGGTAAACCCAGACATTTTGGGCTGTGAAACCATTTGGGGCAAGTATACATTATCATTTGAGGTAAATATTACATTATTTGGGAAACTAGCTGCTTTAGGAAGCTTTTTTGGGTCTAATGTCCGAGAGTGCAAAGTAAAATGATATATATATATATATATATATATATATATATATATATATATATATATATATATAACATTCATTAGTAAATAATGTACGTTATGATCAGTAACAGAACCCAAAAATACAAAATTTAATCGTAATTTTACGCGTTTTTACAACAAAATTATGTAATCCTTTTCTATTACACAGGAAACTTCGAAATGTGTAACATTGTAGCCTCTCTCGGTAATATGTGTTAACACTAGTCAGGACAATATCGTTGTTAAAACGTATTTTCACATAAAACAATTATTTAGTCTGAAAATTGTCCGTTTATTGGTGACTATGATGAAGTTTGTGACTGATTTACATCCAAAACTCTTTGGGTATAAAAATATAATTAAAACAAAAAGTGTATTATTAGTTGTGTAGTACCAGCTAACATATTGCTAATGCTGATTATTCCTAATTATTCTGAAAATTATAGCGACATAATAAATATTTTATTTTAGAGTCTTGCATAGTGCTAAAAGATCAAAATGAATGTACATAGAGTGTACACTATTATTCCTAACCCAAGATTGTAAGGCCTACTTTTATTAGAGAATTACATAGGAACAACAAACGTGGACAGCACCTTTCGCGCTACTTGAGGGTTGTATACATCATGAAAGCGATTGTGCTCAAGTAGTGGCCTAATTTATCATATTTCTTGTAAAATTGAATCATTTTATCATTTCAGTATTTCTGACCAATCCTCTAATTTTCCTTCGTTTCCTTTTTACAAATGACACAGGATAGCACTGCTATGTGACTTAGGTACAAAGTACATAAGCTTTAGAGGTTCAAACACCCTAACCATATCTACGTCCACGTGCAATCCTTATACTTCTTATGCATTAGGTAATTTTGCCTAATCTTTTCGAAACCACACAACAAAAAGAGGCTCGATCGTATATTATTTATGAAAGATCTATAGTTATCGCGTTTAGATAAAATATTCTTCTACATGGAGATCACAATTTCTATGTCATTGAGAAATTTCCGTCGAAAGAAAGTTTGCATATTCTCACACATTTTCAAACACGTGTTTTGTCACGTGGGTATTAGTACAAGTTCTCAACAATGTTACATTGATCATGATATTCTCACTACAATGTTCTACATACTACCTTCATTGCCTTAAAGTAAACAATGCGCTGAAAAATGTATCCTATTCTAAAGCGTAATTTTACTTCAAAGAAACATCATTTTACTCATTTAAAAATACTCTTTTTAAGACATGTTTTGTCACGTATATGATGTCTCAGCTATTTCCTCTTGGTATAGATAATCCACACACAATGCTATATCTGTCACCTTATCAGTATCAGAGTAGAAATATCTCTGAACAATTTATCTTCAATTGCTTAGGATGGGTATATTTTATGAAAGTTTAGTTCCGTTTACATCCATCGGACATTTCCTGAGGAATGTTGAATATCCTACAAAGACAAGGGATCATTTGAGAGTCCTGCGGGAATGCGTCTTATTCGGAAATTTCAAGTAAGAGGGCAAGATTATTTTACAATCTACAATTTTCTAAATTATTCCCACTTCATATCATTTCGAGATACATGATTTTCGTTCCTTCGCTTATTCACAACGATCCCCAAATATATTGCCTTAAACAATTTTCTTCCCTATATGGTCAATGTATTAGGATGTCATTGTTTATTTAAACTATCCGAGGTTTATATTTATCCCTTGTATATAATAAATCTTGTGACAATAAACTATTATCACACATATTTTCTCAACATTGTGATGAAATTTTAATACACCTACGCAGGATCTGACATATTTTAAAAATAGTAAAATAAATAGTTCTTTTGTTTTTAATAAAGAATCTTTTAATGCAGTTTTTGTATGGTCGATTTGGTGGGGTTTACATTTTTTTTACTTTCACATGTGTCCTTCTAAAACGTTTTTCAAAATGTGGTTCAGAGTTTCCAAATATGGTACAGTTGCTACATACAAATATATATTATATTATAACAAATATAAATTGACAAGTAATAAAGAATATTCATTGTTGCTTTATTTTACCAACGACTTTATTAGAAACACATTAGGCAGTGACATATGTAGGACAATATCAGCGCTATTAAAAGCTTCCAGAGCACAAATACCATTATAAATACATCAACCTGAAACATTTCTATCTCTAAAAGAGTAGGTTTAGTGATTTTATAACTTTCCTTTCAAAATTATATTATAGGCAAATAATTAATATTATTACTAAATAATAATATTGGCTATATCACTTTCAAAGTGATATGCTAGGAAAATACTCGTAATTATTAACAGGTATCGATGTCTTATCCTTGAGAGGATGTAAGCTTTACTAATGGATGCATCACACTGACCTTTATTGCATAATCACATAGTTAACTGATGAAGAGCTTTGTGGGGGCTTTACCAGTAACCTATATATGAAGACTACTTCAAACATTATACTTAGCTAATCTATTAGCAGATACAACGAAAAGGAGAAAACTGCTGTTTCATTTGGTTATTTATTCGTACAGAAATATTTGAAATTTTCAAGCTATATAACCACGTTAATATAGCATAGATACTGGTGTTTAAAGATATGGGGAATTTTAGGATTTTTATCAACTGCAAGCGTTGATATTGTAGGTAGTTTAATAGGTTTATCAAGTATTACCTCATTTAATATAATGTTTACGACGTTTACAGGAATATTTAGCCATCCGGGTTTCTATAAACAGTAAATTTAACGATATATTTAAATATGCAAACATATAAAACCAGGGGTCGTTTTGAAACTATGTAATTAAACGTATCTTGATCCCTGAAACGTACGGATAATAATTAAAAAAACAACAACAACTTATAGATCCCAACTAATTACTTTTTTGTAAAAGATTCAGAATTAACCAGAGATTTTACGAAATATTGCTAAATACGATGTCACATTGTATACGGCCTAAGCACGGAAGGTGTTATACGAGATTAAATGATTTATTTTTAGGGAATCATCATATATAAATATAAATATATATATATATATATATATATATATATATATATATATATATATATATATATATATATGATACGAATATCGGGAGTAATAATTATCTTTATACTTGATTAATAATTTCGATTAATGAAGATACGATCAATCTTTGAGAGATAACTCGCATAAATTGCAAGTAAGATTCTTTTTTATTTACATATAGTGAAAGTTATAAGTGAATACAGTGTTACAAGCAGTCTTGCAAAACACACACACACACACACACATATATATATATATATATAAGGATTTGTGGTTATTATATTTTTATTTATTTAAAAATGACCACACAGCAGTTACTCCAGGTTGCTATAACTTATATTGAGCAAACCTAATATGTAAATGTGTTACGACAAAGCTAATTCGTTTATTACAAAAATGTTGGTAAATCAGCACTCTTTTATAAGTTGGGATTTTACTGGAGATATAAAACAAATTTTGAATTTTAAATACACTATACCTAAATACCTATATATATTGTAAGTTTTAAAGATATTTAAGTATAACAAATACCTTGATCTTGCATGACGTAAGCCAAACGTTTAACGAAAAATACTGCTAATTTTACATAATCCATTTTATACAGGATATGGACATACAGAGATCGTAGTATTTGCCACTACATGGTTTACAATACGCGCCCGGAAGTCACAAACAGATCGTAACATTGTCTATTGGAGGGGAGAAGCCCTTTCAACTTTATATTATGGTGGGAACTTACAAAAAGAAATCGCTGTCTTTGACGAACGCTTTATAAACCCTGGGTTCAGGCAATTTGTCTTCTGCTTGCCTTAATGTGATTTTTACTTGTGTTATTACGGTGATGAAAAAATAAATACATCAACCACTCGTTGAGCGTTTCGATTCTGGAACTATAAAAGACTTGGAAGTACCAAGTTTGATTTACGATTAGTCTGTGTGAGGCCCTAATATCTAAAATATGGTAGAATGTATTAAGCCGAGTAAAGCATAGACCCCACACAGTCATGCTTTAGTCTGCAGTGTAAGTATATTTGTATTGCAACTAGAGTGAAATGACTTATTTTCTATGGATATAGATTATCAGATAGAGAATTGTTACAGTTAGTATGACTAAAATACCACATCTATAAATACAATATTATATAAAACGTTAGCTTTATAATAAAAATTTAGATAATTCAATTGGTAAATATCTATGGTAGCCATTAATAAGCCTACATTAAAAGCTATTTTTGTTATTATTTAAAACATTATATTGTTTATAGTTGAACTAATTTTTTTAAAATTTGACTAAAATGAAAATGATTCTACCTGTGACCATGTTCAATTTTATTTTGTATGTAGGTGTCTTTAAAAACTAATAAAGGGGCATTGGGTGTCACATAACATTGTAAATATTGAATACACCTCCAATGTAGACTTGTTTGTTGTCACTGGTACGACTTCTCTTTCATAAGCTAACAATAGACCAGCCACCTGTTTACTCGAACCATTGTTGTCACGAAAGAAAACCTTATGAATTTAGTTCCTTTCTTCCTCTGTGTTTATTAAAAGTCCCCACAATATGTTTTTGCTAACAAAACCTGGCCTACATAACCGGTAGTAATTTCACACCGCGAGAATCAGCCTTTATATCGGAAATACTATTTATTGTTTCATCTCTCGGCTCATAAAGTAAGGTTAGTTTTCTTGTAGTAATGACGTAATGAATATGTTCACACATTCAATATTTCACTTGCTGCTATTACACATATTATTTTCAAAAACGTTATTATTTTTCTTAAAATACATTTTTAACTTTATAAATAGAATAACTTTAACTTAGCCCCGTCTATGATTTTGGCCAAACGTCACCATATTCAATCGTTCTTGCGTAAGGCAGCACTTTTCCGAACTACAAAGGGGAACGACTGTCTGCAAGTATCCCCTTCACTAAGTCAACCTAGGGTCCTCTATGTGATACATCCAGAACTGACGAGGCCCCTATTGTTAGCACCTTTACTCGATAAGCTCGAATGCGACCTGTTTATATAACCATAACTATAGCTGTACTACTAGCCTGATCGACGTCGGTGGCAAGGATTTTTTTAACTTTTAGGTTATTAGCATAAACCGGTATAACTGACATCTCCTTCAAAGAATGAAAACCCATTGCAAATATACAAAGCTAATGAAACTTCTATGTAAAGTATATTGGGAAGATGTATCATCACGTGCGAGGGTCAAGAGCTACTCTTGTAATAATTCCAAGTTGTAGGAGAGCATTAAATGGAATTAGGACTAAGAATAGATTATAGGGACCTAGATAGAAGGATATTCTGGTATCGTCTGGGCGGATATTGGTATTCGCTTACCTGAAGTGGATTTAGTAGCAATTATAATAGAAAGTAATGTTGAGTCCGAGCAAAGCAGTGTTTACTCTATATCCGTGAGTAAAAGGTTGGGATAAAAGATTGTATGTTTGTAAGTTTTAAAAAAATGGGATTTATCATATTTGTTTGTCAACTTATCCGAAGGATATATTACTATATAATATAGAACTACCTTTGTAGTTCTTTCCAACTTGAGCCAAAATAAAAGTTAAATTTGTTTCTAAGGAAATATTTAAATTATCAGTTCTTAGCACAACTCTGAAGCTCGTGCGCGCGCGCACACACACTGCAACGGTCTGAATTACCGTTCAAATTAAGAAATTAATAATTTCCTATTGTTTAAATAACAATTTTAATATTTGAATAATAAGGTTTTAATTTATGGTAAAATAAACATAGTAAAGAGTCAAGAAGTCAGTAAAATTTTGAATAAGTATTATTAAGACAAATTAGAAATTATAATAGCATGAAACTGTAATAACTAACTAAATTTGACGAACGAGAGTGAAGTGAAAAATTTCTAAGTGACGAAAACTGCTAACTTGAGAACTAGGGCACGTAGAACTATCATCGACATTTTGAAATGACCAGAAAAATCCATAATAAGCAGTAGTGAAAACAGAATTTAAAAAACTCAAATAACAAAAAAGTTACAGCCATTTAAAAATAATAGACATTTTTCAGTGTTCTAAAACAGATAACAAAATTATGGAGGTTAAAACTAATACGTTGTCGAACCCGCCCGTACAAGAAACAAGCACGGAGATAGCGACGAGCGGTAGAGCGGAGGGGAAGGGTGACACAGCCGCAATAAATACAGGAACTTAAGGACCTGTAAGGCCGTCTGTAAATATTTTTGAATACGAGGTGCTAACGGCCGCTATGACGGATCGCGCCTAGAATCATCACCAGGCGAGATGGGACCAAAATCGCCACGTTCCTGCCGTCTACTTCCATCCATGGACGAGGGCTCCAAACTCAGCCTCCAGGACGCGGAAATGGAGAAAGACTTCCACCGACTGACCAGGGATGGCAACTTCCGATGTCCAGGGACCAGGGAATCCAGACGAGAGGACTCCAGGACCGGCAGGGAAATCCTTGGTAAGTCATTTTCTCTATTATATACGAATTAACGTCAAATATAGTCAGTTGAATTTATTAAATTCAAATTACTAATTAAACTTAAACAATGACTTCATTCTATGTTGAATAATTAAATAAATCTTAAAAGTAATAAAATTAATTAGTATAAAATTGTTGAAATAATTAATAATAAATATTAAATTTACAAAGTGGTTTTGACCATAAGCCAATCCTTTTCAAGAAGACCAGATTTATTGAATCATACAAACCTTAAAATTATTTATAATAAAATGTGAATTTACCAATTCAATCTTGAAATAAGAAGATAAAGTATTTTGTTATGTTAAATTTGGAAATATTTTTTTTTATATGTAAATGTAAATATTGAATTGTATATGAAATGTAGGATTTAAATATGTGAAAATTAACGAACCTTTAATTAATAATTTGTGCAGATATAGAGAGTGTTAAATGTAGTTTATTTGAACAGATAATTATTTTAGTTTAAAATCAGTAATTAAATGCATTATAAAAACTTACAGTATTTGAATTTATCCTGTGTTGAACAACCAATAAAAACTTTTATAGTTTTTCCAACTGATAAATAATGATTATAAAATCAAAGTACAGTGTTAATTATATTTCATTAATTAATAAATATATAAAATTCAGAACCTAATGTTTCTTCAAACGAGTTCTCTACTGAGAACAATTTTATTGAGCTATTCTAAAAATTAGTTGGTTTTTTGCATTGAAGCCCAGAGACGATGTCTACTGGCAGATCATGTTTAAGGAACACAGGAGCCTTTTAAAATAGGTATCTTAAAAATGATCATATTTTGCACGTCCCCTTGCTGTATCTGCAGATCTCATGAAATGGTAAGATTCTCTGAAAATTTTGTGTGTTTATATAAATGTTGTTTCTTTCCAGCTGACTATTTTACTGACATGTGTGACTACGCGGAAACACAAGACCAAATTTAGGGATCCTAACACGTTACACAAAACGGTGTGAGCAGCAGATATATAAATATATAATAAATATATTGTTCTGCAACCAGACATCAAAAATGAAACGATGCGGAACAATACACAACACGCAACGCCGCGCTCTACGCGAGCGAAAAAGGGGGGGGGGACGTTGCAGTGTGTCATCTTGGGGAAGGAGTTTTTTTGAAAGCCATCTAAGCGACGAAATGACCATATCGATTGTAGGAGAGTGTAACAAACTTGTTTAAATTTGTAAAACTAAACTAGTTTTCTTTTCAAAAAAAAAAATATTTAAATCTCTCTTTATCTGCACAAATTATTAATTAAAAGTTCTTTAATTTTCACATATTTAAAACCTACATTTCATATACAATTCAATATTTACATCTGATAACTAACATAAGAATAAGGCACTTTTTAATTGATGTCTTATTTACCTAAATCATTTTAAAAGTTACATATAAGTTGAACGTATCTCAAAAACCATTTCTTTCATTATAGTAGACTACACTGACACACACCCTAACAAGAACACTACAAATGTTTACAATGAAGTGTAGAAGGGAAAATATTATACTAGTTAAAAAGATTTATCGACAAATGTGAACGAATTGATGGTGTCGATTAGTTAACGTAGGCCGTCATTACTTTTGCAATAATCGACTACTCATAAAGAACTGGAGTTACTTAACTCATATTCAAAAGGCAATTTCTTTTTTCTGCTACTACTACCATTGCATCGTCTATGCTGTGAGCTATTTCACACTTTTAGCACCTTTCTTAGGTTTTATTTTATATCCAATTAACTCGTTCAATAATGTTTGCGTTACTATCTACATTTCAAATGAGAAAAAATTGTATGAAAATTTAATTCTCAGTGTTTACAAAGAAAGGATATCCTATGCTATATGATTATATAGAATTATGATAGGATTTCGGTATTAGTTTAATTTAATTACTTGAGAAAAAAATATACAAACTAAAAGATTAAAAAGGTTTATTTTGTCGGAGCTTATATTATAAGAGAAAGGAACATATAATTAACATCAAGAGCACCCGCTAAATTATTTTAACAAATAATGAAGGCATCCTATTTCTCACTTCATACGTACGACACAATGCGTAAAGATATTTTATCGGTTTTATATTTATTTATTAAGTATTGCATTCTTTCAAAATGTTTTCCTGAACTGAAAAGTATCTAAATATGAATGCGGTTGTAAATAAATATAGGTTTAAAAGTGAGATACTGATATAGTATATTTGCAGCTTAGTACTGTATAATAAATAATTTCGTTTCCAAGGAAACCTAAACAAACATCAACACTTTTGATTTATTGGGTTTATATATAGAGATAAAACATAACGTAGTACAGTATTAGGAGTTTACACGTCTTGAAAGCAGGTAATGTTATGGACTTCTTTTGCTGAACCCGTCAGAGTTGGCACAGTGGCTAACCTCTAGAATAATAATAGTAGCGCTCGTTTGGCATTCATCATACTCCGTATAATTTACGTCACCCTTTCTAGGAACAACAACAACTCATTCATTTTACAAGTTGTTATTTAGGTTACAGTGTGATAGATATACCCTTAAACAGGGTCTCGGTATTCCGAATGTGTTTATCATAAGACTGAAGATATACATTACTATATAATTTATTAAACTAGATAATTTATATATATATATATATATATATATATATATATATATATATATATATATACCTGTATATATATATATATATATATATATATATATATATATATATATATATATATATAGATAGATATAGATAGATAGATATATTACTAGAAATATGTCATAAGAAAAATAACATTCTACCAAAATCTTTGATAGCCCAAACTATTGATATACCAAATTTTAGCTCCATAAATAAACAATCACAAATACCAGTGAAAACAATATAAAATATATAAAGGAATTATAACAATATGTGTTATTTCGTACTCTACTCTAAGTGAACTTTACATACAACTTTTTAAATTTCTATATACCTCTCAAGTAATCTTTAATCTCACACGAGTAGTAAATAAAGAAACAATCTGAGAAAACCATTTTTATAATCGCTTAAATTAACATTCGGATTCTAATAACATTTAAATGTAAACATAAAGTGTCAGCCATATTTATGATTGATGAAGTATAATGTCACATGCAGTTACGTCACAAGGAGTTAGACTGTAATATATTACAATGAAAATATTGGTAAGAAATCCCAATACCACAAAGTAGTTCTTAAGATTAAACCCTTACGTACATTTCGATGACCTTGTTATTATAACAAGAGGATCTTATTTGGTAATATAGGTATATTTTTTTATTACTTTTGTGGTATTGGGGTTATTTTCAATATTTTCATTGTAGCATATTGTACACTGTGCTCTTGATATTATATATGCACTTTTTATAAAACTCTCTACTCTCACAGATGTGTAGTAATTGGGTTAACACAACTTTGATCTATATTCAATTCAACTTTCAAAACTAAATATTCTGATCTAGTTGCTCTAACTTTAAAATAATTTGAAATTATCTGAAAATACGTCGTGCACTAGGTCTTACAATATGTCATTAACAAAAATGAATAACGACAAGAAATAAGATATAAAATTTTAGTACTATAAAATATATTTTGTTTATGAAATACCTCCATTAATAATTAATTGAAGTAGTCCCGTAATTAAAATATCGGTAAGTCAATCCCATCAAACAATTACTGTGGACCTTCAATAAATAAAGCCAACTTATACTGTGGACTTTAGCTTAGGTTTTATTATCATGAATTAAAACATGCATTATATTATATAAATAAATGAAATTTCATATCTATTTATATAAAACTGAACATTTGTATGTATAACTTCCACTTACATATAACCTTATAGTTGAAAGAAGAAATTAAAAATAATTATAAAACAGAATGATATATATTAAAATTACCTTCAAGGGTATTATAAAATACTTACTCAATAGCTACTCAACAATTAATATATTCACTATTAATTTCCATAGAAACGAAATTTATTTTTGTTCAGGCAGTAGCAGCATTTAATAAAATTACCACCCAATTGAAATTACATATTCATTTTTTATTTACAATAATTTTACGCAGTTAGATTTTATCGACCACGTAAACACATATCAATTGAACCCGCAAAGCATACAGACATTAGGAAAAGCATAGATCTAAACATTTTTCTACTAGTGTAGAACCTTTAAATCATATTTGAATCATTGATTTTTTCACAATTATATCAGAGTAGAAAATGTTTGTAGCTAAATAATGAACATAGATATACGGATACTATGAACATATATGGCAAGGAGATCTACCTAACTTGACTATAAAACAAGAACAATCTTAGTGTGTACCGGAACATGTATAAACTCAGACTGCCTGGACATGCTTAAAGAACAGCTTACAAACAGAACTTTTTCAACATTTGTTAGTCTATCTTGTTTTTATTTGTAATTTTCCTAGAGTATTGGATTATTATTTTGTAATATGAATATATATTATTAATACTTGTAAGTGTTATATCATAATTACTGAATTATCCTTATAATGATATTTTATTATACTTTTGTAAATGTTTTCGTAAATAAAGTTGCTGATTGATATAGTTTTTTTAAATATTCACAAAATTGATTATAGTTTTATATTCTTCACGCCACAAATTATAAATATAAGAAAGTTTAGGTGTTAGTGAGTAGTAGCGATGATTGTTATATTTCTAAATTATTTTATTCGTATTGTTGGGAGGAATTGTAACACAAAACCTTTTTAAAAGTTTGCCTAAATATATTATTATTGATCCTTTAATGATGTGAATGTGTTCATTTATTTTGTAGAATATATATTCTAGATATTATCTTCCAAGAGTCAGGACCGTAAAAATATCGTATAGGAATTTCCCTTCTCTTGTAACGAATGAATTACAAATATAAAATCAAACTAATGGGGGTGCAATACTTAATTAAAGGAAAAAGCAAATACCATTCCAAATCTAATATCAACTTTGTTTTCTTGTATAATACACTTAACTATTCCTTTTATTGCCCCAAAAAAGTCTTAGACATTTTGTTGTATTTAGTGATTAACCCAAGTGTTTACTTCAAAATATAAAAACTATACTCTAAACTTCGATTTACTTACAAAAAAAATGTGAGGGTTTTATCCTGTTTTTCCTGAATAATCCTGTAAACATGTCACCTGGTTTTTCTTCTACAATGACTTTTTTTAATGTTCATATAGCTTGTTAGGAGATAACAAAAAATTGAAACTAGAGTCTTACAAAATGAGTACCCTATATATCATATACAATTACTTTAGGCTATACACTAATCACCTCTGTATATAAATTTATGTTGATGCTTTATCTTTGATTCATATTTCATCATAAATAGTTTGTTCAATTTTTAAATTTCGATTCGCTGTAGGTTAGATGAGTGTTCAGTTTATCAACTTTTTAACTTACGTCCATGCAATTACAAAATTGAATTCGTTAAATTGTTATGGATGCTAATTGCCCAACAGTAATATCACATATTGAGCATATTACATATAAATTACAATTATAAATATACGGCATTTGGAAAATGAATACTTATTTTAGCATTTAACGTATCTACTACATAATTGAAATACAAACTTATATAGTTTTATATAACGGTATATATGGTTTTATAAAGGAATATATATGTTTTTGAAATATTCCTTATAAGTAAGGTTGGAGGAAGGATATGCAATACACTATTCTGTGAAAGATATATTCTATATTTTGTGTCAGATATACACAGCTTCACATATACTGCCAAACTAGTGAAAACATTAATGCTTATATTGTAGACAGTTCTATTACTTTTTTCGTAAACAGTTTTATGCCTTTGAACTGGCATCAAGTAGTCTTCAAAAACGTTTGTCAAATAAATGTATTTATATTGCAAATAAGAATTATATTTGGCAGGGAGACTAAGAGCAACAAAATGTGAGACATAAATACTAGGCCTAAGTTGAAAAATATCTATAGAAATTTAGTGTTTTCTTGATTTTCATCTATCCTAAAATATAAATAGTTTTCTAATCTGACTTAAAAACTGTTTTTTTTCAAGTTCTGATGTTTGAAAAAAATTACAATTGTTTTCTGTTAAATTCTGTATGGCACGGCTGCGATAAATTTAATTATAAATGAACGAAATAAATTATTACTTAAACTTGAATACGATACAACTATGTTCGCACAAAATGTAGAGTGAGGTTAATTAGCTATATTAGTCGCTCACTTCCAACACAGCCCTGCATATATAAACAATAATAACCTGTGTAAGCACGCTGCACTATTGCTGTGTTTGCAGTAACAAGTGATCCGTACCTAACTGTATGTTAGCCACTGTATGTACCTAACTTTAACTAGAGAACAGTGTTTTAATTCCAGGATAGGCTAAATAACCCGCTATGAACTTCAAATATGTGGAGTGCATGTCACCTTGTGTTTATTTTATTTAAGTGTATTTAACATTTGTAAAAATATAATTTACTTTTAAATTGGCTGATGTTATTCTTTTGCTTTCACATATTACAATAAAACTAAATCAAATCAGATCCTTATCAGTAAAACATTTTTAAACTAAATGATTGTTTAATTCATGAGGCATTGTGCTTTATGTTTTTAATGTTACAAAATGAATTGAACACTAGGTACTCAAGAAATCCTCTATTATCTCAAAATTCAAAAAGTAATAATTTAAATCGAGCCCTAAATGATTGAATCATTCATAACATTCATGGTTTTGTCACATGGATGACCGATACCCTCTCCTTTATTAACTTCCAGTTCCTCTAAATCTGTATAAGCTTTTATATAACTTTATTCTTTCTCTTATATAGGCTACAAACAATATGATTTTTGCAACCATCTCTTACCTAACTGCTGAATGTAACTATGAAAACACATCTATATACTGTCAAGAAGTTAATAGAAATCAAACGTTGAGGTCGCTTGACAGTTGTATAGATAAATATCTTTATTTAGTATACTTATCTAATAATAACTTGAAATATATTAAGTAATTATGTTATTTGTTAGAAGAGTTGTAAGAAAAGATAAAATAGAGTTATGAGTAAGAAAAGCGGATTGACCTTCTGTGACTTGGATAGACGGATTGCAATCTGACAAAGGCTTGTCCCTACAGATACAAACGAGAAACTAATATGTTCACTGGTGGTAAAATAACCTTATTATTTATGTGGGAAAGGACCTTGTATTTGCCTCTTTACAAATGTTTCTAGCGTTTACTCAGCATCACTCTAACGCTATATTTACTCTCTCAATATTTATTTCATGGAATTAAAACTTAGATAGTTCTACTTTATTTATAAAAACAGATACAAACATACAAAACCATAATAAGACCTAACACAAACAATAATACATATCAAATATATAAAACCAGAAATATAGTAAAGTATTTCTTACAAGAGATAATCATTATATAAATATGCTAATAATATATGTATATGTAATTCCTTTGAAGCCTAACCAGCAAATGGATTCAATAAGTGTTCTAATAATGAAATTGCGAAAATTGAAACAACATTGCATAATTAGATTGAATTTATTTACAGAAAAAAATATACACTGCATATACACAATGGACTACTTGAACAATAAAAATTACATAAATTATGTGTGTTCGGTTTTCGAATATTTAATTCCACACCAATCAGATAATATTAAAAAAAAACGGATTCCAAATAGATGCATATAATTATGAGTCTCTATATGAAAAAATGTTTTCATACGAACTCATTACACTAGCATGAGATGCAGCGAAGAAGATACAATATATCTATATGAAAGCAGGAACATCTCCAAGAATTCCGCTCTCTTCCAGAGTCAGCCAATACTTGTTTCTCCGTAATGATTACGTTACACCACAGGCTAAATGGTCAGCTTGTTAAATCATTAGAAAATAATTCCCATCAAAGTAGAATGTCTAATATCACAAAAAAAGACATCTTCATAGCTTATCTCGACTTTGTAACAGAAAAGATAAAACGGCATTATTTAAGGTTTATCAAGACTCAATTACGAGAAATCTGACTCACTTCTCTTGTTGTATGTTAAGTGATAAGAGGGTGTTTAGCGGTTCCCAAAATGGGCATGCTACAACAAGGTCTGAGGGTACGCATATGGGAACAGGGTTTGATTAGCACAGGTCTGGAACTGAGATGGGCCTTATAAATTCATTAAATAAATTTAAATATAATTATAATTTTATATGGGAGACAAACCTTTCACACAAGGGGTAAGGTATGCGACATAGTTAATTCGGCTCATTTACCTTACAACAAGTAATATAGAAAAATAATTTCTTAAAGCCAATTCCTCCTGTGGTCGACAAAGAAATTTATATTAGTTACTTTTTATTACAATTAGTATAAATATGTATAAATATATATGTGTAAATATATAAAATATATTGTGATATATTACAATATATATAGTAGTCACAATATTAGGTTGCAAAATATAAATCGAATGTATAAGATGCTGATAGCGGTCTATAACTTCTACCTCTTGTAATGCTTCACTATTTCAAAAAGCATTTTTTTATAATTTTATATAATACATCTTTAAGCAAATTTTAGGTCTAAGAAAGATGGGTCAGTGCTAAAAGTACTGGTTTATATTCGTAGATCCACAGTTCGAATACGACCTGGACTTCAAATTTTTTAATTTAAATTAATGAGTAAATGCTTGAAACTAAAATACTTTTATCTAGTCTTGCCTGCATCTACAAAGAAGTGGGTGTACAGTTTAGACTTGAGCAAGTTTGGTAAAGTAACACTTCGCTAAGAGCGATGGGAATGTGTGGCTACGGCTTTGTGGTGTTGCAAAGAAGAGATGCACTTCAAAGCACTAAGGGTGGTTTGGTCTTAACGGATCTATTACGGAACAGGTCAACCTAGTTTTACCCTCAAGTGGGACTAACTTTGGTTAAAGATAGTGACAATATTTGTTACTAAAAATATTTGTCTTGATAGTTATACTACGAAACATTTTTTTATATGTAAAATTTAGTTTTGCTAATTCTATTTGAAATCTATTGTTCTTTTAGTAGCTTATATTTTTTAGCAACAAATTATTAGAAGTAATTTGCAAAGAGTGCCTACTTAAAGTGTTTCCAGTCAGGGTATATTTCTCTATTCTTAGTTATACTTTAATATTGGAAGATATTAGCATGTTAAAAGGTAATACGAATAAACTAGGAGTGCTATACAACCCTTATACACCTTCTAATTCTATTTTTTATACACAGATATTGCTTCCTTGTACACACATTGGTAAATGATTATTAAAATAGAAAGCATAAAAGTGTAGAAATAGTAAATGTTTTAATAAAATGCCGCCGTATAAACTTGGTTCATATTTGAGTATTTTATTACTAAACCTTAAAGGATGGACGGGGAATAAGTAGCACGATTTTTATGGTAATGTTCAAGCAAAACATAAAGAATAGTAATAAAATTTGAACTATAGGCCTACTGAACTACACATAAATATATAGCAAATACTCAGAATATTATTTTGTGTTACCTTTTATTGTTTTCCTTATATTTTGAATTTATGTTTTTATAATAAATCAATATTTTGTTTCCTTATTCCCCCTTGCGTCCTGTAGGAGCTATAAAACACTTTATTGCGCCAGTAGAGTGGAATTTGCTGACGTCATGGACTCCAGTGTATTGAAGAACTATCTGTACCTATTCCAAGTACCAGAAATGTGGTCAAGTTTTAGATCCTGTGGCCTTGTCGTGATCCAACCTCACAAATGAGGGAACAGCGGAAACATATCTAACTGTGACTCTAAGAGACAGTTGGTCTAAAGTACGAATGTCTTAGATACAAACATATGTTTTTTAGAAATGTAACTATTCAGTTAAACTACTAAATGTAAAAGGCCAATGCAAAATTGCAGATGTCGTTTCAACTCGTGCTGTAGTCACCATGGTAGCAATTGTATATGTGATATCAAATCAAATTTCTTTAGTATAATATAAAGAGGAATACTTGTGAAACACTTGAGAAATACGACTTTATTGGCAATTTCCCGTCCATCCCAGATACACGTTTTATTACAACAACGTGAATCGGTTCGGAAAGAAATTAAATTACTGCTAATACACCTATAGAATAAACTACGTTGTAAGATTGCAGTATTTATAGAGATAAATTCCAACTGTATATTTAATATAGTTGATCATATGTAGTTTATATCAAATTGTAAATATAAATAAAAAATAATTTGACAAAGGGACACATCTCCCGAAACGGCCGTCCTCAACAAGCAAAGTAAGTGCTACTATAGGCAAGTTAAAACATTTTTTTAAAGTGTAAAAAATATTTTATTGAAATATATTTTTCTATCTTCACATAAGTACATTGAGATATTTAAATATGTATACTTCTTATTATTTTATATGTATATTACTAAAATAATAGTATTCATTCGTTACAAGAAATAACTTCATGATATATTACTTTTTAGAAAATAAATATATTTAAAAAATAACAGACAAAATGTAAACCAAATAAAAGCCTCATAACTGTAACAAGACTTCTAGGACAAGACTTGTTGAGTTAGAGAAGTTTTAAAGTAAATTAGATTTACCGTTCCACTTTGACATCAGGGTTGTGTGTGCCCGCAGATAAATTAATGTCTTTATCTCATTTTAACTAAGACCAACTTTAGAAGTTTAGCAAGAATAGGAAAGTAAAATTCGGGGTTATTTACCCTTAATCATCTATTGTTGTATTCTAAAAATAATAAGCAACATCTCATGACGTTTATTATAAAAATATTTTTAAAATAATGGTTATAAATGCTTACGTTTAGGGTTGAAGTTAGGGAAATATACCTCTGATGTTAAGGGCTGAAGGGTGGATGTAGTCATCGATAGTCTCGCTACAAATGGCAGCCAAAGCTACGCTACAGCAGATCGTATCTGGTTAGATCACCACACCTACCAAAGATATTGCAAAAGTGGTTAAATAGTGAATGGTAACACACTGTATACGAGCAAGGTTTTGTAAACTAGTCTGTACAAAAACTTTAGATCATAATGTGTTCTCGTAATAAATTTTAAAACTGAAACTGAGCATAAGTTATGAAATTTACTACTTTTTGCCATTATACACGCATATATCTTGCAGGTGTATACAGTTTAGAAGATTTGGGAATACAAATCCCGTTTTAAATAACATCATAAAAAGGAATAAACGTTCCCACCGCAAGAATTGATTGTGAAGAAGTTTATATTTCTTTCTGTAATTTATAATACGTTTTCCGGAAGGAATATCTTCTGAATATATTAGGAGAACTTCACGTAGCAACATGACGAGCAGTTGTGTTTAGAAATGAAGGTAGGAAATCTGTCACCCAGGTGGTTTTGTTGAAAAAGATTTTACTTGACTTCCGATATTTGTATATATACTATAATAAATGAAATTGTAAAAGAATTTGTATAGAAAGAATTTGTAATTCCCCCTGTCCAACCAATTGAAGAACATTTGTTTACATTCGTCTGAAGTATAAAATGAGGCATCAGAAATATTCTTTATAAATGGGGTTAAATTTTACTATTGAAGTTCGAGAAGAGAAATAAAACTATTATTCTGTACTCCCACACATCTGTGGTTATTCTTTACATGTTTTTCTACATTCCCTCATATGGGAATACTTTGACATTTTTCAAAATTTACCGACTTTTTAAATTTCATTCGTAAAATGCCCTGCATGTTCTTCGTTAACATAAAATCCCTGAAGGACACCTTTAGAATGGTTTTATCCCCAGTACTATTTTACTCATACGCAGTTCTAAATAAACCGCCTACTCTGTGTAGCACTATTGTTGTATCTTCGTGTAGGTATCCTCCTCATAACACTTTGCAAAGGCATGTATTTATAGCTCCCTAGATTCCTTAATAGTATTTATAAAATTGAGTTAGGTAATTAAACCACCAACAGAGGTATCTTTATGCAGTTGTACAATGAGAATACTACGAAATATAGTAAGGGTTAGTTGATTTTTTCCCTAGGTTTTCCTAATTGTATTTTATATAATTACTGTTAGTGATCAGACTTTATTCTTTAAGCAATGAGTGTAGAGAAACCAAAAACGCCAACGTGTTACGTGAATATAGTCTTCAAATCTTGGTTTTCCAGATAAATGAATACTTTTATTCAAGCCGCAAGGATTGACCGCCACTGAATATATTATCACTTCAGAGTTCCAGATACAATTAGCCAAAGGACGCTTGTTTCGCAATAGAACATTCGGTCACTCAAAAAATGAAAAACATTAAAAAGAAATTTATATTACAAATTGAAAATGATATTTAAATAGCAAAAATATGACGTCATCTTTACCATTTACTAAATTATGAAGTATAACACTGAATTCTTCCCTTGATTCCATCTATCAAATATTTGTCTAATTATTAAAACAATGTTTGAATTTATAAGGAAATATGACAGCTGCTTGAAAGTTGTATGTAACAACTACAAAAACCGCAAGTAAATTCGCCTTAGAATCTAGCTACTCAAAATACTGCAGTTTTTAACATGACAGAATGTAATAAAGGTAAGTAGCGAGAGGGTTGTAGTCATAAAAAAACATTTCAAGGGAGTTTAAAAACAGTGTTCTTACGTGTAACTAGGGACAGTTTTAAGTTGTAAATTAAAATAGCTACATGTATGACTCAGCCCTCTTCTTAAACATGTATCATGTAATGAGAGTGCATTTACAGATTGGTTTACAATTTAATTGTAACACTAAATAGGGGAAAGTAAAACTGTTTTTAATAAAGTTCTTACTATAAGAACAGATGAATAATATTTAAAATATTTTACAGATTTCATCAGCCACATTCCAAAAATAACATATTTATGAACAACGGAAACTGATTATTTCATTTAGGGTAAAAGTTAATTGTGTAGAAATAACTATAGATTCTTGCCTGTAGAAAGGAAAACATGATGATCACAATGGGAAGCAAAATGAACTTTGTTTTTGATTCATATCGATTGGACAGTTTCTTCGAAATGTAGTTTGTAGAAGTCAAAGTAAATAAAACAAAATAAAAATGACTATGTAAGAGCTGAAACAACATTTCCTCAAAACTGAACCTGTAGTTAGGCAATACTTTAAGCTTAATTCGCCCAGAAGCTACACAACAATGGTAATGGAATAGAAGCTTTGTAAAATATAGCTTACTTAAGTGAAATGGAATGTGTACGCTTACAAATCCAAAAATTTCAACTTATTAGCTGTTTTGTTCTAATAAAATATATTGAAGTTTCTCCTTGAGAAACAAATGTGTGTGTGTGTGTATGTGAGTGCGTATTTGAGTGAATATATATATATATATATATATATATATATATATAATGTTGGTAAATTTTTTAATCTGACGATTAAATGCGTGTTTAACTGTATTAAATGTGACTTGTAAGAGGCAAGAGCATATATATGAGACAAGCTCTTGATATGACATCAACTCGACCTTGTCTAACTGAACATGCTTAAGCATAATTAAAGCGAGTAATATGATCCCCAATAATCGCGAGATATATCGTCAAGCAACATAACCTGGTATTAACAAACTAATAGCCTCAATAATGCAAAGTAACAGTTCTTATTTTATATTAAAACATGGATTTCATCCTCTTTCAAAGTAATTGACTTGAGTACAGTTTAAAATTACTTTTTATAATATTTTTTTCTCTTTATATTGTAACCTTTTGGATGTTCGTGAAAATAGTCTTTAAGGAAATTAATCCTTCGATAGATGCACAACCCTTACTATCCCCCTCTTTTCGACTTTCCCCCTTAAGATCCTATCTTCATCTTTTAACTGATGGATGTAAAATTTAACAATATTCTTTATTGAAATTAATAAATATATTTCTTTTTCTGATATGTTGAAAGCCTAATATGATTATTCCAATAATAAATACAGTTTTTCACGGATCTCTTGCAACTTCAGTTTAGTCAGACTTTACATCCAGGGTAACCTCATCATGAACCAAAACACCACAATCTAAGGATGACATAATTCTCCAACCTTCCATTCCATACAGCATTACATCAAATACGCATCATATTGATGTATGGCTCAAGTTACATTTGAGTACCAGGTGTAATGAACACTGCTCCTCTCATTATCACCCTCATTGTAGTTAGGGTTAAAAGGGTTTAGAGCTAATAATAATGCCCCACTAGTACCAGTTGCGGTCCAATAATCTGCAGATTTATGTCTTTGTTTTATTACCAGCTTAACTCTAGCCAACGCTTCCTTATATTATGTTATTATTTTCACTTTCACTAGAGAAATGTCTAAAAACATACTATTTTATGTAAAATAACACAATATATTAAATTACTCAAATTATATTATTTTTAATAATTAAAAATAAGTCGTTAAAAAATTTTTTTAAATACATTTACTAATTGAATTTATACGCATTTTATGCAATGGTTTGAAATTTTGTGGTAAAGCCTTAATTAACACTCCGGTAATCACGCAGAATACATGGTTGGTCATGCGGCGAACTCCTGTTTTCTGTTGCCATTTTTTACTTCTTTAGCAATCAATTTTATTGCAGAAAAGACCCAACGTAGTTATTTTGTTTAAATATATACTATTTACATTTTACTAGACGCGACTAGAATGTGGATGTGTATAGAATTATTAGGAATATTGTTCCTGAAAATTATCTAAAAACTCAAAACTAATGTAACACAATATAAAACATGGGTATATCTCTGCTGGATAAAAATATTTGTAGTATAAGCTTAAATGTTAAAAGATTGATTTTGTTGTTCAGAAGCAGTCTTCTATATTACTAACAATAAAGCGATACATCTTCCGGAATCTATCTTCTACATCAAGGGATCAAGATGAACAGCCATCTCCAAACCAGACGTTTTAGGAAACAATTCTAGAAATCATAAAGGTAGCAGTCGACTATAATATTAGTAATGAGAGTTAAAGGACAAGCCAAAGAATGTGAAGGTGGCAGTTCGGGATTCTCAGTGTCGGCATTTCAAGTAGTGTCAAAATAAAATCACATGGACTACAATAGACATTTGTACGACCATCAGATCGTTGGGAAAATTTCTTGACTTCTATCTCTCACCTTTTGGTTATAAAATAATTTTTTTTTAATATTAACTATCGAACTGAGATATTTGAAAAAAACATCATACGGTTTTTTAGGTGCAATTTATTACGTCTTTCAGTTATAGGTTTATATGTAAGTAGAAGCATTGCCTATTTTGCTACATGCAACGCTATTTTACATAACTACAAAGTAGTAGGGGGTAATTATTAAGTATAATATATAGACCTTCAATCGAATGTATCTGACTCAAAAAGGCAGACTTCAGTTATTATAAGACGTCATCAAACTTGTTACGCGCTGACACTGTAAATTCAGGACCACCATTATCACCGCGTAAACAGCCACGGATATTAATGTTAGAACAAAGGCTATTCTGTAGTAAAGTCTGGTTGAGTTTAATGAAGAAATGAATGCACCTTTTTTTAAAATGTCCACTTATAAAAAGCAGTGCCTCAAGTTAGGCGCAAATATATATATATATATATATATATATACATATATATTACGGTTTTCTTATTTATTTTTTGTTTTCTTAGAAAATTCAAACATTAAAAAAATTTGAAACATATCTGTTACGTGGAGTCTGTACCATGTAAAACATTTTCACTTGTATCTTACCATTAGGTTTCGTATGAATCACTAAAACATTTCTGTTAACAGATTGTCTTATCCAAGTCTTACTCAAAAGATATCGTGTGTAATTTGTATCCTAAAATAATGAAATGTTTTCACGGTTTTCCCAAAATCTGTTTCCTGAGTTGGAGCATGCACTTCTCGAAGGTGAAATATAATTATAAAATCACTGCCTACATCTGACTTTTTTATTATTACCTTTTACAGAAAGAAGACCCCGACAAAGCATCGAATAAAATTAAATACTCATTTTAACATAGTATACTCGTATAAAAAAATTACAAAATTTGAACTAATATAATTAAAGATGAAAAACGTTTTACTTCCAAACCTAATTCATTTTCCAAAACATGTATTTACTTTGTAGAAATTAAAGTAAATACGGTATTAAGCAAAATGTAGTAAACTCATTCTACATTCTCTTTTTGTATATTAGCGTTTGAAGATGAGATAAATATCCCTGAGACTAAATAAATATTAAATACATTATAAAGATGCCTGAGATAACACTTCGATGCTTCTGACGACTTTCAGTCTTTTTAAACATATTCCACAACTCGCAAGCACCTTAAGTAAAACTTGTAACGAGAATCCCTATAACTTGAACGACTTTATGAGGTGCTCACAGTAAAACTCGTGGCAGTACTTTACCTATTGTGACAGTATGTATTCCGAAACCTTCTCTGAGATATGGGGAGAGTATGAAATGAAATCAACTTCCGCGAAATAAAATCTGTCATACTTTCTTATTTTTACAAATTTATTGCCTCGCCTAAATGTGATTTACGCAGTAAGAATTGATGACTTCCCGCTGCATTTCCCTTCCTCCAATCCCCCCACCCCTTCAATGGGAAGTTGATTCGATACTTTTACTTTAAGGGTACCCAACACGCTCACAAATAAAAACCTTATAACTTTAGTCACTAAAATCCTTAATAAATATGACTTATTTATATTTATTTAACACGTTACTAACTGTATAGTGGAATTCAAATACTTACCTTTAGTAGAGCTACTCTCAACCAGCGTGAAGGGCCTGTGTATGCTCTGTACCCTGGGGTTTAGTAAGTGTTAAATCCTCATTGAGCTTTGGGAAATTAGGTAAAGTTACCTGTCAAAAACATCTGAAATGTTTTATTAAGGACTGAAATTAATAACATTTGATATAGTAATCAGGTAAGCGAAATAAAATAATGTATCCTAATATACATTACTAGTGAAAAGGTTTGGTCTTATGTTCAATACATACAAAATTTCTATCGGAAGCAAAATTTAAGATAATTGCTTTTGTATACTGTATCTTTGTAAAATATACTTTCACTCCCTCCTTCCCCTACGGCGAGGCAGATACCCCCCTATTTCTTCCACCACAATGCCTTAGATACAAACTTATATTATTTTATTATTTTTCCAATACAAAATTCCCTCGCATGCAACAGATAAATACAACGCGTTGAAGACCATAATAAACCCGATTACCAATTGCAAACCAATGAAGCTCAAATACAACGTCGGAACTGCGATTTTATGCACTGCAGAATGAACAGATGTACTCCAGATAATAACTACTCATATATATATATATATATATATATATATATATATATATATATATATATATATATATATATATATATATATATATATATCGCATTATGTATTCTTGTGTATTAATAAAGAACTAACTCAAAATACAAATACAAGAATTATAATTGAATTTACAATTCAAAGCTTCAATTGTTTAATATTCCTGATGATATTGGTACTGTTAGCCAACGAATAGCTTTAAATTGTAAATTCAATTATAATTCGTGTATTTGTATTTTGACTTAGTTCTTTATATATATATATATATATATATATATATAAATGAAATGGATATAAAATAATAAATATTCTTGTATTTGAATAACCTATGTTGTTTTAAAATATATATATACTCATATATATATATATATATATATATATATATATATATATATATATATATATATATATATATGAGCCATTCAATAGTATTACTAGGAACATTCATATAATTGACAACAGCAGGACAAGATATTTTAAACAGTATGGAAAATATTTTAAACAAAAGAGTTACAAGTAGCTATTTATGCAAAAATGTAAAAATGTGTTTTCAAAGCTATACCTTGACAGAAATTTAAGAACCACATCAAAGGAGGAAGATAAACAAATTGGAAATATAACTTCACATGTCTTGTGAATGTGTGAATAAGGCTGGATATGTTGTGGATAAGATGTATGCACATTAATGTTTTTAACGTGAAAATTTCAAGTTTCCTTACCGTAGAAACACATTAAAATAGAAAATAGCAGGTTTAAAATTGTATATAATAATATAATATAGTATTAAATTTTATTGTGATTATGAAATCGTAATAGTATTCATGCCAAATTGTATATAACTTACATTTATGAAACCCAATATTAAGCTTTGAATATAAATTAATAAATATTATTGTATTTGAACAACCTTTGTTGTTATATATATATATATATATATATATATATATATATATATATATATATATATGTATATATATATATATATATATTAAATATGGTGATATATTTTCTTGTAATACAGTTAATAAAATAAAATAATTCAAAAACAAGAATACTTTTAATGAATATATTTATCAAAGCTTTTCGCCGATAAAATAGTATCAGCATCTTCAGGAAAATAATTATCTAATAAAATATTTTTACAAAATTAAATCATATGTACTACAAAGAATCATATGTTTATAAGTATTGCACTTTACGTAATTTTTTCTATAAAATCAATGACCTTATAAATAGTTTGATGCTTTGATCTCACTTGAATTTGTTCATCAATTAATTTGTCTTTAACTTTATGCTTATAAATTTCCAATGTTTCAAATATATTCATTTTTAATCCTTTATATAATTTTGTTTATTAATTTCATATTTTCTATTTCCGGAAACTCATGTCCATTATTAATACAATGCGTAGCTAAATTTGATTTCTAATAAAATAGACAAATGAAATATACTTATATAGCTTTATATACTTATATAGCTTTGAATATATTTATTCATTAAAAGTATTCTTGTTTTTGAAATATTTTATTTTATTATATATATATATATATATATATATATATATATAAAGAATATTGATAACTCACCTGGATGTGATAATTTCCCCAAAAAAATTAAGAATTGGTTTTATAATATTAGTAGTGGTGTCCATTTGCTTTGAGTCTCTTACTACGTCACTGTATCTGGTTTGTTGAAGCATCCCACTATATCTTACACTGAAGTCCGATAGATTTTATGTAAATATTAGTCCTACATCCTTTGTGATGATGCTTACATTTCTGTTTTATATCTTTTTCCAAGGTAATAAACATTGATGAAACCATTTATATTATGGTAAGGAGTAATGCAAGATTTATTTCTTGTAAAATTGTATTTCATAAATATTTTTTTACATACAATTTGGCATTATTACCATTACGATTTCATAATCACAATATAATTTAATACTATATTATGTTAATACATACAAATTCCATCCTGCGATTTTATGTGTTAATGTGTTTCTAAGTTAAGGAAACTTGAAATTTTAAGGTAATGAATTATATTACTAGGGATTTGGTAGGAAAAATATTTTTGACCTCGCCTTAAAACCTTGCTCATTCCTTTATAATACGATAATGAAGTAGTAAAAATGTAAGTTCTAAGTGCTAGTATATGTAATAACAGTACTGAGGTTTTATTGACAAACAAAGATATCTTATTTCTTTTGAATCTTACGACTAAATGGAAAAGATGTTGGTTTCTATGGAAACTAAAACTAAAATAAAAAGGTATTAACAATTCATGCCTTACTCATATATGTTTCCAAACTGATAATTTATATATTATTTTAAAATATTTCTCTTTATATGATGTGTATGAGTAAAAAATAACAATAGATTATTTTACAGCAGAAAATAAATCACTGTAAATGTTGCCGAAAAGAAATTTCAGCACCATTTCCTTTACGACGAAAGTGGCTATTATGTTCCATGAGTACAAAGAGATATCCGGGACTTTAAATTATTCCGAGGGGAGAGACTGTTCTCTTTATGATTATTGCAATTTAAAATATTGCGAAATTGATCATGCCTTTATATTATTTTACTTTGGCAAAATTTAGGTTATCGTCAGTTTGCAGCTAAATCATCGTAAAACTGTGTAAAACCCATTCGCTATCACTTCAAATAATAACAGTGGCATAACAATAATCTCCATTTTCTCCTTTTTCTAAGATAAGAGTATTTACATTTCTATTTCATGGATATGTGGATGCCGATTCAAGTGTGTTAGCAGGTTTTGCATATTTATTATTTTGAAATATAATTTGAGCGCGCACACACACACAGACACACACACACACTTATTTGGAGAAATAAGGATGTTTCTAAAAACAATCAGTTACTACTAAAAGTTGGATTCCATATATTCTACAGACGTAAAACTAAATTTCTACTTGAAATGTACCTTCTAAGAGCTTCCAGTAAACTTTGGTTGAACCCGCCCAGTTTCCAATTTCCTCGTTACAGTTCAGCGAGCTTCGAATTTTATTGTTGAAAGTTTGAAACTCCGTAAAGAATGTTAAACAAAATCCTTCAAGTTTGTTGTTTTATATGCGAGTAAAGTAAGTTTAATCAGTGGCAAGATTACCAACAAGGAAATACAACACGCCCTGTCTGTAAAATATGAAACTAAAAACCATTTTACGAGCTTAGGGCTACCTTTACTGGGGTATATGATTTTACGCCGTAGAGGTCTGATGCGTCTTTACGGAGAATGTCTACCCACTACGCCCCCTGATGAGTAGATATTAAAGGTAATCTCAGGTAAGCTTAGAACATCATTGCCTACATCATAATAATTAGAGTGTAAACCTTACTATTGGATTCGGCAATTCTATATTCAAGTCTTCCCGATGTAATTGTTACATATTTGATAACGTTTTATCAGACAAAACTAATAACCGGGCTACAGAATCAGTTCTTAAATTATAAAGTATATAATGTTATAAAATCATTTTGATTTTCTCCCAGAAATATTATAAAAACCAAGCACTGCCCCAAGAGCTATTAGTTAACAAATTGAGTAATGAAATGATTAGGACGCCATTTCTTGGCCCCGGGCGTCAAGGAAGAACTTTTAAGCGTCATTAGAAATGACAGCATCAAGTTAGTTATCGAACAAGAGGCCGCTGTTACCCTCTTTTTATAAAATATCCGACATAACAGCCTCTCCTCATTTAGTGCATTGGAATGTTAAAACATCTAAAGGAAAGTTATTTATAACATTTTTAAGCATCTTGAACAAATTTTGTTGAATTTATTTCAATGTGAAAATTTTAAATTGTCACGAAGTAATTCTACTTGTTTTAACACACGAACAGGTCGTGGCGAACCATTGCACCTTAGACTAGAGATTGTTGTTATGGACAGTAACGTTACAAGTTATATGAAATAGGTTGGTTGTCAATAGTGGAAAAAGGTTGGACCTAAAATAGTAGACTATAAAGGGTAACCAAATCGTTGTCTACAAAATGTTATATCATTAAAATTACAAAAGTTGTCCAAACCGTGGACAATAAAAGCTTATAGTTTTAGAGTAAATGATTCCTTGTGTTATTATTACTTCTATTTATTTTTCTTTGTTCAATAGATTCAGGTTTCTAAACTGTCTTGCTATATCAGTTAGTTTGTTGTTATTTCAAAAAAGTGGTTACTAATAAGAGAATCGATTGGTAAGCGTGTAGACGGGACATTAAAGGTTTATCTAGTAAGTGAAAACATAAATGCCTGTATATTGAGAAGATTTACGGCCGACTTTGAGTGAGATTCCTAGAAATGGATCTTTTTTTATAGAAAACTTTGTTTTTTAAACCTAATATTATTATTATTATGAAAATTATTATTATTATAGATTTAAAAAAACAAGTGTGTGTCCTATTTAGTTTTAATTTCTTCCCTAAAATTCCTGATACATCAAAAATTTTCATTTGACAATTTCACTTCAATCGATATATCCTACCCTTACTTCGTTTTAAATAGTTAATGATAAGGTCTTTTTAGGTCGTCAGTCAAAACATGTTTTACGAAATTATTTCTACTATCTTTATGAATCTTTCTGTTTTTCACAATTTTGAGAAGAAGATGCCTTCACATTTTGCTATTAAACTTAAACTAATTTAAATATCCACCAGAAAGGTAGTTTATGTAAAATTAGGAGCCGACTACGAAAGTTTCCTAATAGAATCCATCGAAATTCATCCTTTGTTCCTTGTCAAACAGATAATATAAGAGACGCTTTTTCTGTAAGTGATGAGATCAATCATGTGCATTTTCTAATAAGGGTAAGTGAGTATCTAGGAAATACTTTTGTTATTGCTGGGTTAGATGACAAAGTATAATATTTCCATGAAAGAGTCTTGTCATTTATTGAAGAGTAAATTAGGCAAGTTTGTGTCAATACTTGATCGTTCTTACCCACGATTTTATCACTAATAATCATAATCGAATGTCTGGCGTTGCTGATTTAAACAACTAAATATCTTTTGAATAACATTAAGATAGTTTTCTCTTGTGTTTTGAACATATTGATAATACAAAAGAGTTATGGGAGAAGCAGTGGGCCCTGGATTTATTTCAATCCCTGGTTTCGTTAGAAAAACGCCAATAATGTCCCACAAAAAACAGGTCAATATTAGAGAAAATATACAGGTTTGCATTTGTGAAATTACAACCCAAAGAATTTCATTTCATGTTTGTGACTATCGAACTGGAGACTAGGATCAGGACTAATACCAGAGGCCTGGAACTCTAACCGGTGGTTAACCAGCAGGCATTCTGTAAGAGCCTGAAAACCTTCCTGTATCGTTAGCCTGGAACTCTAACCGGTGGTTAACCAGCACGCAGTCTGTAAGAGCCTGAAAACCTTCCTGTATCGTTAGCCTGGAACTCTAACCGGTGGTCAACCAGCACGCAGTCTGTAAGAGCCTGAAAACCTTCCTGTATCGTTAGCCTGGAACTCTAACCGGTGGTTAACCAGCAGGCATTCTTCAAGAGCCTGAAAACCTTCCTGTATCGTTAGCCTGGAACTCTAACCAATGGTTAACCAGCACGCAGTTTGTAAGAGCCTGAAAACCTTTCTGTATCGTTAGCCTGGAACTCTAACCAGTGGTTAACCAGCAGGCATTCTTCAAGAGCCTGAAAACCTTTCTGTATCGTTAGCCTGGAACTCTAACCGGTGGTTAACCAGCACGCAGTCTGTAAGAGCCTGAAAACCTTCCTGTATCGTTAGCCTGGAACTCTAACCAATGGTTAACCAGCACGCAGTTTGTAAGAGCCTGAAAACCTTCCTGTATCGTTAGCCTGGAACTCTAACCGGTGGTTAACCAGCAGGCATTCTTCAAGAGCCTGAAAACCTTCCTGTATCGTTAGCCTGGAACTCTAACCAATGGTTAACCAGCACGCAGTTTGTAAGAGCCTGAAAACCTTTCTGTATCGTTAGCCTGGAACTCTAACCAGTGGTTAACCAGCAGGCATTCTTCAAGAGCCTGAAATCCTTCCTGTATCGTTAGCCTGGAACTCTAACCAGTGGTTAACCAGCACGCAGTCTGTAAGAGCCTGAAAACCTTCCTGTATCGTTAGCCTGGAACTCTAACCAATGGTTAACCAGCACGCAGTTTGTAAGAGCCTGAGAACCTTTCTGTATCGTTAGCCTGGAACTCTAACCAGTGGTTAACCAGCAGGCATTCTTCAAGAGCCTGAAAACCTTCCTGTATCGTTAGCCTGGAACCCTAACCGGTGGTTAACCAGCACGCAGTCTGTAAGAGCCTGAAAACCTTCCTGTATCGTTAGCCTGGATCTCTAACCAGTGGTTAACCAGCAGGCATTCTTCAAGAGCCTGAAAACCTTCCTGTATCGTTAGCCTGGAACTCTAACCGGTGGTTAACCAGCAGGCATTCTTCAAGAGCCTGAAAACCTTCATGTATCGTTAGCCTGGAACTCTAACCGGTGGTTAACCAGCAGGCATTCTTCAAGAGCCTGAAAACCTTCCTGTATCGTTAGCCTGGAACTCTAACCGGTGGTTAACCAGCAGGCATTCTTCAAGAGCCTGAAAACCTTCCTGTATCGTTAGCCTGGAACTCTAACCGGTGGTTAACCAGCAGGCATTCTTCAAGAGCCTGACAACCTTCCTGTACCGTTAGCCTGGAACTCTAACCGGTGGTTAACCAGCACGCAGTCTGTAAGTGCCTGAAAAACTTCCTGTATCGTTAGCCTGGAACTCTAACCGGTGGTTAACCAGCACGCAGTCTGTAAGAGCCTGAAAACCTTCCTGTATCGTTAGCCTGGAACTCTAACCGGTGGTAAACCAGCAGGCATTCTGTAAGAGCCTGAAAACCTTCCTGTATCGTTAGCCTGGAACTCTAACCGGTGGTTAACCAGCAGGCATTCTGTAAGAGCCTGAAAACCTTCCTGTATCGTTAGCCTGGAACTCTAACCGGTGGTTAACCAGCAGGCATTCTGTAAGATCCTGAAAACCTTCCTGTATCGTTAGCCTGGAACTCTAACCGGTGGTTAACCAGCAGGCATTCTGTAAGAGCCTGAAAACCTTCCTGTATCGTTAGCCTGGAACTCTAACCGGTGGTTAACCAGCAGGCATTCCGTAAGAGCCTGAAAACTTTCCTGTATCGTTAGCCTGGAACTCTAACCGGTGGTTAACCAGCACGCAGTCTGTAAGAGCCTGAAAACCTTCCTGTATCGTTAGCCTGGTACTCTAACCGGTGGTTAACCAGCACGCAGTCTGTAAGAGCCTGAAAACCTTCCTGTATCGTTAGCCTGGAACTCTAACCGGTGGCTAACCAGCAGGCATTCTGTAAGAGCCTGAAAACCTTCCTGTATCGTTAGCCTGGAACTCTAACCGGTGGTTAACCAGCAGGCATTCTGTAAGAGCCTGAAAACCTTCCTGTATCGTTAGCCTGGAACTCTAACCGGTGGTTAACCAGCAGGCATTCTGTAAGAGCCTGAAAACCTTCCTGTATCGTTAGCCTGGAACTCTAACCGGTGGTTACCCAGCAGGCATTCTGTAAGAGCCTGAAAACCTTCCTGTATCGTTAGCCTGGAACTCTAACCGGTGGTTAACCAGCACGCAGTCTGTAAGAGCCTGAAAACCTTCCTGTATCGTTAGCCTGGAACTTTAACCGGTGGTTAACCAGCACGCAGTCTGTAAGATCCTGAAAACCTTCCTGTATCGTTAGCCTGGAACTCTAACCGGTGGTTAACCAGCACGCAGTCTGTAAGAGCCTGAAAACCTTCCTGTATCGTTAGCCTGGAACTCTAACCAGTGGTTAACCAGCAGGAATTCTGCAAGAGCCTGAAAACCTTCCTGTATCGTTAGCCTGGAACTCTAACCGGTGGTTAACCAGCACGCAGTCTGTAAGAGCCTGAAAACCTTTCTGTATCGTTAGCCTGGAACTCTAACCAGTGGTTAACCAGCAGGCATTCTTCAAGAGCCTGAAAACCTTTCTGTATCGTTAGCCTGTAACTCTAACCGGTGGTTAACCAGCACGCAGTCTGTAAGAGCCTGAAAACCTTCCTGTATCGTTAGCCTGGAACTCTAACCAATGGTTAACCAGCACGCAGTTTGTAAGAGCCTGAAAACCTTCCTGTATCGTTAGCCTGGAACTCTAACCGGTGGTTAACCAGCAGGCATTCTTCAAGAGCCTGAAAACCTTCCTGTATCGTTAGCCTGGAACTCTAACCAATGGTTAACCAGCACGCAGTTTGTAAGAGCCTGAAAACCTTTCTGAATCGTTAGCCTGGAACTCCAACCAGTGGTTAACCAGCAGGCATTCTTCAAGAGCCTGAAAACCTTTCTGAATCGTTAGCCTGGAACTCCAACCAGTGGTTAACCAGCAGGCATTCTTCAAGAGCCTGAAAACCTTCCTGTATCGTTAGCCTGGAACTCTAACCGGTGGTTAACCAGCACGCAGTCTGTAAGAGCCTGAAAACCTTCCTGTATCGTTAGCCTGGATCTCTAACCAGTGGTTAACCAGCAGGCATTCTTCAAGAGCCTGAAAACCTTCCTGTATCGTTAGCCTGGAACTCTAACCGGTGGTTAACCAGCAGGCATTCTTCAAGAGCCTGAAAACCTTCATGTATCGTTAGCCTGGAACTCTAACCGGTGGTTAACCAGCAGGCATTCTTCAAGAGCCTGAAAACCTTCCTGTATCGTTAGCCTGGAACTCTAACCGGTGGTTAACCAGCAGGCATTCTTCAAGAGCCTGAAAACCTTCCTGTATCGTTAGCCTGGAACTCTAACCGGTGGTTAACCAGCAGGCATTCTTCAAGAGCCTGAAAACCTTCCTGTATAGTTAGCCTGGAACTGTAACCGGTGGTTAACCAGCACGCTGTCTGTAAGAGCCTGAAAAACTTCCTGTATCGTTAGCCTGGAACTCTAACCGGTGGTTAACCAGCACGCAGTCTGTAAGAGCCTGAAAACCTTCCTGTATCGTTAGCCTGGAACTCTAACCGGTGGTCAACCAGCACGCAGTCTGTAAGAGCCTGAAAACCTTCCTGTATCGTTAGCATGGAACTCTAACCGGTGGTTAACCAGCAGGCATTCTTCAAGAGCCTGAAAACCTTCCTGTATCGTTAGCCTGGAACTCTAACCAATGGTTAACCAGCACGCAGTTTGTAAGAGCCTGAAAACCTTCCTGTATCGTTAGCCTGGAACTCTAACCAATGGTTAACCAGCACGCAGTTTGTAAGAGCCTGAAAACCTTCCTGTATCGTTAGCCTGGAACTCTAACCGGTGGTTAACCAGCAGGCATTCTTCAAGAGCCTGAAAACCTTCCTGTATCGTTAGCCTGGAACTCTAACCAATGGTTAACCAGCACGCAGTTTGTAAGAGCCTGAAAACCTTTCTGTATCGTTAGCCTGGAACTCTAACCAGTGGTTAACCAGCAGGCATTCTTCAAGAGCCTGAAAACCTTCCTGTATCGTTAGCCTGGAACTCTAACCGGTAGTTAACCAGCACGCAGTCTGTAAGAGCCTGAAAACCTTCCTGTATCGTTAGCCTGGAACTCTAACCAATGGTTAACCAGCACGCAGTTTGTAAGAGCCTGAAAACCTTTCTGTATCGTTAGCCTGGAACTCTAACCAGTGGTTAACCAGCAGGCATTCTTCAAGAGCCTGAAAACCTTCCTGTATCGTTAGCCTGGAACCCTAACCGGTGGTTAACCAGCACGCAGTCTGTAAGAGCCTGAAAACCTTCCTGTATCGTTAGCCTGGATCTCTAACCAGTGGTTAACCAGCAGGCATTCTTCAAGAGCCTGAAAACCTTCCTGTATCGTTAGCCTGGAACTCTAACCGGTGGTTAACCAGCAGGCATTCTTCAAGAGCCTGTAAACCTTCATGTATCGTTAGCCTGGAACTCTAACCGGTGGTTAACCAGCAGGCATTCTTCAAGAGCCTGAAAACCTTCCTGTATCGTTAGCCTGGAACTCTAACCGGTGGTTAACCAGCAGGCATTCTTCAAGAGCCTGAAAACCTTCCTGTATCATTAGCCTGGAACTCTAACCGGTGGTTAACCAGCAGGCATTCTTCAAGAGCCTGAAAACCTTCCTGTACCGTTAGCCTGGAACTCTAACCGGTGGTTAACCAGCACGCAGTCTGTAAGAGCCTGAAAAACTTCTTGTATCGTTAGCCTGGAACTCTAACAGGTGGTTAACCAGCACGCAGTCTGTAAGAGCCTGAAAACATTTCTGTATCGTTAGCCTGGAACTCTAACCAGTGGTTAACCAGCAGGCATTCTTCAAGAGCCTGAAAACCTTCCTGTATCGTTAGCATGGAACTCTAACCGGTGGTTAACCAGCACGCATTCTGTAAGAGCCTGAAAACCTCCCTGTATCGTTAGCCTGGAACTCTAACCAATGGTTAACCAGCACGCAGTTTGTAAGAGCCTGAAAACCTTTCTGTATCGTTAGCCTGGAACTCTAACCAGTGGTTAACCAGCAGGCATTCTTCAAGAGCCTAAAAACCTTCCTGTATCGTTAGCCTGGAACTCTAACCGGTGGTTAACCAGCACGCAGTCTGTAAGAGCCTGAAAACCTTCCTGTATCGTTAGCCTGGATCTCTAACCAGTGGTTAACCAGCAGGCATTCTTCAAGAGCCTGAAAACCTTCCTGTATCGTTAGCCTGGAACTCTAACCGGTGGTTAACCAGCAGGCATTCTTCAAGAGCCTGAAAACCTTCATGTATCGTTAGCCTGGAACTCTAACCGGTGGTTAACCAGCAGGCATTCTTCAAGAGCCTGAAAACCTTCCTGTATCGTTAGCCTTTAACTCTAACCGGTGGTTAACCAGCAGGCATTCTTCAAGAGCCTGAAAACCTTCCTGTATCGTTAGCCTGGAACTCTAACCGGTGGTTAACCAGCAGGCATTCTTCAAGAGCCTGAAAACCTTCCTGTATCGTTAGCCTGGAACTCTAACCGGTGGTTAACCAGCACGTAGTCTGTAAGAGCCTGAAAAACTTCCTGTATCGTTAGCCTGGAACTCTAACCGGTGGTTAACCAGCACGCAGTCTGTAAGAGCCTGAAAACCTTCCTGTATCGTTAGCCTGGAACTCTAACCGGTGGTTAACCAGCAGGCATTCTGTAAGAGCCTGAAAACCTTCCTGTATCGTTAGACTGGAACTCTAACCGGTGGTTAACCAGCAGGCATTCTGTAAGAGCCTGAAAACCTTCCTGTATCGTTAGCCTGGAACTCTAACCGGTGGGTAACCAGCAGGCATTCTGTAAGATCCTGAAAACCTTCCTGTATCGTTAGCCTGGAACTCTAACCGGTGGTTAACCAGCACGCAGTCTGTAAGAGCCTGAAAACCTTCCTGTATCGTTAGCCTGGTACTCTAACCGGTGGTTAACCAGCACGCAGTCTGTAAGAGCCTGAAAACCTTCCTGTATCGTTAGCCTGGAACTCTAACCGGTGGTTAACCAGCAGGCATTCTGTTAGAGCCTGAAAACCTTCCTGTATCGTTAGCCTGGAACTCTAACCGGTGGTTAACCAGCAGGCATTCTGTAAGAGCCTGAAAACCTTCCTGTATCGTTAGCCTGGAACTCTAACCGGTGGTTAACCAGCAGGCATTCTGTAAGAGCCTGAAAACCTTCCTGTATCGTTAGCCTGGAACTCTAACCGGTGGTTAACCAGCAGGCATTCTGTAAGAGCCTGAAAACCTTCCTGTATCGTTAGCCTGGAACTCTAACCGGTGGTTAACCAGCACGCAGTCTGTAAGAGCCTGAAAACCTTCCTGTATCGTTAGCCTGGAACTCTAACCGGTGGTTAACCAGCACGCAGTCTGTAAGATCCTGAAAACCTTCCTGTATCGTTAGCCTGAACTCTAACCGGTGGTTAACCAGCACGCAGTCTGTAAGAGCCTGAAAACCTTCCTGTATCGTTAGCCTGGAACTCTAACCAGTGGTTAACCAGCAGGAATTCTGCAAGAGCCTGAAAACCTTCCTGTATCGTTAGCCTGGAACTCTAACCGGTGGTTAACCAGCACGCAGTCTGTAAGAGCCTGAAAACCTTTCTGTATCGTTAGCCTGGAACTCTAACCAGTGGTTAACCAGCAGGCATACTTCAAGAGCCTGAAAACCTTCCTGTATCGTTAGCCTGGAACTCTAACCAATGGTTAACCAGCACGCAGTTTGTAAGAGCCTGAAAACCTTTCTGTATCGTTGGCCTGGAACTCTAACCAGTGGTTAACCAGCAGGCATTCTTCAAGAGCCTGAAAACCTTCCTGTATCGTTAGCCTGGAACTCTAACCGGTGGTTAACCAGCACGCAGTCTGTAAGAGCCTGAAAACCTTCCTGTATCGTTAGCCTGGATCTCTAACCAGTGGTTAACCAGCAGGCATTCTTCAAGAGCCTGAAAACCTTGCTGTATCGTTAGCCTGGAACTCTAACCGGTGGTTAACCAGCAGGCATTCTTCAAGAGCCTGAAAACCTTCATGTATCGTTAGCCTGGAACTCTAACCGGTGGTTAACCAGCAGGCATTCTTCAAGAGCCTGAAAACCTTCCTGTATCGTTAGCCTGGAACTCTAACCGGTGGTTAACCAGCAGGCATTCTTCAAGAGCCTGAAAACCTTCCTGTATCGTTAGCCTGGAACTCTAACCGGTGGTTAACCAGCAGGCATTCCGTAAGAGCCAGAAAACCTTCCTGTATCGTTAGCCTGGAACTCTAACCGGTGGTTAACCAGAACGCAGTCTGTAAGAGCCTGAAAACCTTCCTGTATCGTTAGCCTGGTACTTTAACCGGTGGTTAACCAGCAGGCATTCTTCAAGAGCCTGAAAACCTTCATGTATCGTTAGCCTGGAACTCTAACCGGTGGTTAACCAGCAGGCATTCTTCAAGAGCCTGAAAACCTTCCTGTATCGTTAGCCTGGAACTCTAACCGGTGGTTAATAAGCATTCATTCTTCAAGAGCCTGAAAACCTTCCTGTATCGTTAGCCTGGAACTCTAACCGGTGGTTAACCAGCAGGCATTCCGTAAGAGCCAGAAAACCTTCCTGTATCGTTAGCCTGGAACTCTAACCGGTGGTTAACCAGAACGCAGTCTGTAAGAGCCTGAAAACCTTCCTGTATCGTTAGCCTGGAACTCTAACCAATGGTTAACCAGCAGGCGTTCTTCAAGAGCCTGAAAACCTTCCTGTATCGTTAGCCTGGAACTCTAACCAGTGGTTAACCAGCAGGCATTCTTCAAGAGCCTGAAAACCTTCTTGTATCGTTGGCCTGGATCTCTAACCAGTGGTTAACCAGCAGGCATTCTTCAAGAGCCTGAAAATCTTCCTGTATCGTTAGCCTGGAACTCTAACCGGTGGTTAACCAGCAGGCATTCTTCAAGAACCTGAAAACCTTCATGTATCGTTAGCCTGGAACTCTAACCGGTGGTTAACCAGCAGGCATTCTTCAAGAGCCTGAAAACCTTCCTGTATCGTTAGCCTGGAACTCTAACCGGTGGTTAACCAGCAGGCATTCTTCAAGAGCCTGAAAACCTTCCTGTATCGTTAGCCTGGAACTCTAACCGGTGGTTAACCAGCAGGCATTCTTCAAGAGCCTGAAAACCTTCCTGTATCGTTAGCCTGGAACTGTAACCGGTGGTTAACCAGCACGCTGTCTGTAAGAGCCTGAAAAACTTCCTGTATCGTTAGCCTGGAACTCTAACCGGTGGTTAACCAGCACGCAGTCTGTAAGAGCCTGAAAACCTTCCTGTATCGTTAGCCTGGAACTCTAACCGGTGGTTAACCAGCAGGCATTCTGTAAGAGCCTGAAATCCTTCCTGTATCGTTAGACTGGAACTCTAACCGGTGGTTAACCAGCAGGCATTCTGTAAGAGCCTGAAAACCTTCCTGTATCGTTAGCCTGGAACTCTAACCGGTGGGTAACCAGCAGGCATTCTGTAAGATCCTGAAAACCTTCCTGTATCGTTAGCCTGGAACTCTAACCGGTGGTTAACCAGCAGGCATTCTGTAAGAGCCTGAAAACCTTCCTGTATCGTTAGCCTGGAACTCTAACCGGTGGTTAACCAGCAGGCATTCCGTAAGAACCTGAAAACTTCCTGTATCGTTAGCCTGGAACTCTAACCGGTGGTTAACCAGCACGCAGTCTGTAAGAGCCTGAAAACCTTCCTGTATCGTTAGCCTGGTACTCTAACCGGTGGTTAACCAGCACGCAGTCTGTAAGAGCCTGAAAACCTTCCTGTATCGTTAGCCTGGAACTCTAACCGGTGGTTAACCAGCAGGCATTCTGTTAGAGCCTGAAAACCTTCCTGTATCGTTAGCCTGGAACTCTAACCGGTGGTTAACCAGCAGGCATTCTGTAAGAGCCTGAAAACCTTCCTGTATCGTTAGCCTGGAACTCTAACCGGTGGTTAACCAGCAGGCATTCTGTAAGAGCCTGAAAACCTTCCTGTATCGTTAGCCTGGAACTCTAACCGGTGGTTAACCAGCAGGCATTCTGTAAGAGCCTGAAAACCTTCCTGTATCGTTAGCCTGGAACTCTAACCGGTGGTTAACCAGCACGCAGTCTGTAAGAGCCTGAAAACCTTCCTGTATCGTTAGCCTGGAACTCTAACCGGTGGTTAACCAGCACGCAGTCTGTAAGATCCTGAAAACCTTCCTGTATCGTTAGCCTGAACTCTAACCGGTGGTTAACCAGCACGCAGTCTGTAAGAGCCTGAAAACCTTCCTGTATCGTTAGCCTGGAACTCTAACCAGTGGTTAACCAGCAGGAATTCTGCAAGAGCCTGAAAACCTTCCTGTATCGTTAGCCTGGAACTCTAACCGGTGGTTAACCAGCACGCAGTCTGTAAGAGCCTGAAAACCTTTCTGTATCGTTAGCCTGGAACTCTAACCAGTGGTTAACCAGCAGGCATACTTCAAGAGCCTGAAAACCTTCCTGTATCGTTAGCCTGGAACTCTAACCAATGGTTAACCAGCACGCAGTTTGTAAGAGCCTGAAAACCTTTCTGTATCGTTAGCCTGGAACTCTAACCAGTGGTTAACCAGCAGGCATTCTTCAAGAGCCTGAAAACCTTCCTGTATCGTTAGCCTGGAACTCTAACCGGTGGTTAACCAGCACGCAGTCTGTAAGAGCCTGAAAACCTTCCTGTATCGTTAGCCTGGATCTCTAACCAGTGGTTAACCAGCAGGCATTCTTCAAGAGCCTGAAAACCTTGCTGTATCGTTAGCCTGGAACTCTAACCGGTGGTTAACCAGCAGGCATTCTTCAAGAGCCTGAAAACCTTCATGTATCGTTAGCCTGGAACTCTAACCGGTGGTTAACCAGCAGGCATTCTTCAAGAGCCTGAAAACCTTCCTGTATCGTTAGCCTGGAACTCTAACCGGTGGTTAACCAGCAGGCATTCTTCAAGAGCCTGAAAACCTTCCTGTATCGTTAGCCTGGAACTCTAACCGGTGGTTAACCAGCAGGCATTCCGTAAGAGCCAGAAAACCTTCCTGTATCGTTAGCCTGGAACTCTAACCGGTGGTTAACCAGAACGCAGTCTGTAAGAGCCTGAAAACCTTCCTGTATCGTTAGCCTGGTACTTTAACCGGTGGTTAACCAGCAGGCATTCTTCAAGAGCCTGAAAACCTTCATGTATCGTTAGCCTGGAACTCTAACCGGTGGTTAACCAGCAGGCATTCTTCAAGAGCCTGAAAACCTTCCTGTATCGTTAGCCTGGAACTCTAACCGGTGGTTAACCAGCATTCATTCTTCAAGAGCCTGAAAACCTTCCTGTATCGTTAGCCTGGAACTCTAACCGGTGGTTAACCAGCAGGCATTCCGTAAGAGCCAGAAAACCTTCCTGTATCGTTAGCCTGGAACTCTAACCGGTGGTTAACCAGAACGCAGTCTGTAAGAGCCTGAAAACCTTCCTGTATCGTTAGCCTTTAACTCTAACCAATGGTTAACCAGCAGGCGTTCTTCAAGAGCCTGAAAACCTTCCTGTATCGTTAGCCTGGAACTCTAACCAGTGGTTAACCAGCAGGCATTCTTCAAGAGCCTGAAAACCTTCTTGTATCGTTGGCCTGGATCTCTAACCAGTGGTTAACCAGCAGGCATTCTTCAAGAGCCTGAAAATCTTCCTGTATCGTTAGCCTGGAACTCTAACCGGTGGTTAACCAGCAGGCATTCTTCAAGAACCTGAAAACCTTCATGTATCGTTAGCCTGGAACTCTAACCGGTGGTTAACCAGCAGGCATTCTTCAAGAGCCTGAAAACCTTCCTGTATCGTTAGCCTGGAACTCTAACCGGTGGTTAACCAGCAGGCATTCTTCAAGAGCCTGAAAACCTTCCTGTATCGTTAGCCTGGAACTCTAACCGGTGGTTAACCAGCAGGCATTCTTCAAGAGCCTGAAAACCTTCCTGTATCGTTAGCCTGGAACTGTAACCGGTGGTTAACCAGCACGCTGTCTGTAAGAGCCTGAAAAACTTTCTGTATCGTTAGCCTGGAACTCTAACCGGTGGTTAACCAGCAGGCATTCTGTAAGAGCCTGAAATCAATCCTGTATCGTTAGCCTGGAACTCTAATCGGTGGTTAACCAGTAGGCATTCTGCAAGAACCTGAAAACCTTCCTGTATCGTTAGCCTGGAACTCTAACCAGTGGTTAACCAGCACGCAGTCTGTAAGAGCCTGAAAAACTTTCTGTATCGTTAGCCTGGAACTCTAACCGGTGGTTAACCAGCAGGCATTCTTCAAGAGCCTGAAAACCTTCCTGTATCGTTAGCCTGGAACTCTAACCGGTGGTTAACCAGCACGCAGTCTGTAAGAGCCGGAAAACCTTCCTGTATCGTTAGCCTGGAACTCTAACCGGTGGTTAACCAGCACGCAGTCTGTAAGAGCCTGAAAACCTTCCTGTATCGTTAGCCTGGAACTCTAACCGGTGGTTAACCAGCAGGCATTCTGTAATAGCCTTAAAACCTTTATGTATCGTTAGCCTGGAACTCTAACCGGTGGTTAACCAGCAGGCATTCTTCAAGAGCCTGAAAACCTTCCTGTATCGTTAGCCTGGAACTCTAACCGGTGGTTAACCAGCACGCAGTCTGTAAGAGCCTGAAAACCTTCCTGTATCGTTAGCCTGGAACTCTAACCGGTGGTTAACCAGCACGCAGTCTGTAAGAGCCTGAAAACCTTCCTGTATCGTTAGCCTGGAACTCTAACCGGTGGTTAACCAGCACGCAGTCTGTAAGAGCCTGAAAACCTTCCTGTATCGTTAGCCTGGAACTCTAACCGGTGGTTAACCAGCAGGCATTCTGTAAGAGCCTGAAAACCTTCCTGTATCGTTAGCCTGGAACTCTTATCGGTGGTTAACCAGCAGGCATTCTGTAAGAGCCTGAAAACCTTCCTGTATCGTTAGCCTGGAACTCTAACCGGTGGTTAACCAGCAGGCATTCTGTAAGATCCTGAAAACCTTCCTGTATCGTTAGCCTGGAACTCTAACCGGTGGTTAACCAGCAGGCATTCTGTAAGAGCCTGAAAACCTTCCTGTATCGTTAGCCTGGAACTCTAACCGGTGGTTAACCAGCAGGCATTCCGTAAGAGCCAGAAAACCTTCCTGTATCGTTAGCCTGGAACTCTAACCGGTGGTTAACCAGAACGCAGTCTGTAAGATCCTGAAAACCTTCCTGTATCGTTAGCCTGGAACTCTAACCGGTGGTTAACCAGCACGCAGTCTGTAAGAGCCTGAAAACCTACCTGTATCGTTAGCCTGGAACTCTAACCGGTGGTTAACCAGCAGGCATTCTGTAAGAGCCTGAAAACCTTCCTGTATCGTTAGCCTGGAACTCTAACCGGTGGTTAACCAGCAGGCATTCTGTAAGAGCCTGAAAACCTTCCTGTATCGTTAGCCTGGAACTCTAACCGGTGGTTAACCAGCAGGCATTCTGTAAGAGCCTGAAAACCTTCCTGTATCGTTAGCCTGGAACTCTAACCGGTGGTTAACCAGCAGGCATTCTGTAAGAGCCTGAAAACCTTCCTGTATCGTTAGCCTGGAACTCTAACCGGTGGTTAACCAGCACGCAGTCTGTAAGAGCCTGAAAACCTTCCTGTATCGTTAGCCTGGAACTCTAACCGGTGGTTAACCAGCACGCAGTCTGTAAGAGCCTGAAAACCTTCCTGTATCGTTAGCCTGGAACTCTAACCAGTGGTTAACCAGCAGGAATTCTGCAAGAGCCTGAAAACCTTCCTGTATCGTTAGCCTGGAACTCTAACCGGTGGTTAACCAGCACGCAGTCTGTAAGAGCCTGAAAACCTTTCTGTATCGTTAGCCTGGATCTCTAACCGGTGGTTAACCAGCACGCAGTCTGTAAGAGCCTGAAAACCTTCCTGTATCGTTAGCCTGGAACTCTAACCGGTGGTTAACCAGCAGGCATTCTGTAAGAGCCTGAAAACCTTCCTGTATCGTTAGCCTGGAACTCTAACCGGTGGTTAACCAGCACGCAGTCTGTAAGAGCCTGAAAACCTTCCTGTATCGTTAGCCTGGAACTCTAACCAGTGGTTAACCAGCAGGAATTCTGTAAGAGCCTGAAAACCATCCTGTATCGTTAGCCTGGAACTCTAACCAGTGGTTAACCAGCACGAAGTCTGTATGAGCCAGAAAACCTTTCTGTATCCTTACTCCGACCAGACACATGTTTTTCGCCTCCCTTCAGGTCACAGGTATCTGTCTTCGTTTGTTCCTTGCCCTTTTAAGATCACTTTATATCGCTATAGTACTATAGAATACTAACTGTGAATTCATACATATAATTCTTGATATATTTGGTAAAAACAGAATTTACTTCTTACGTAATGAATCAATGCTTAAATGCTACCCTAAACTGCTACCCTAAAGTTGTATGTTATCTTACTTACTCAGGGTGAATGCTATCCTATCTTGTTACCCTGAGATTTAATGTACTCTCAAATAGCTTTTTAGTTAATGTGGAATAAATTTGAATTATAAAAAAAATAGCTAAATCTTTTTTTTGGTCGAAAACAATATGGAAATCTACAATATTTTAAAAAAGACAGACTTTAAATGTATTAATCGAATGCTGCATTTCTATATTATAGTAGTATTGTAAAATTATTTATTGAACAACCTCAACTTATATTTCCTTTTACACAAAGAAATATGACATAACTACCAATGTAACACTATGAAACACTGTCAAGAGCACGTGAAATCGTTAATTATTTTAATGGTATTGGGGTGTTGGAATATCGCGAGGGAATAGGAAGAGCAAGAAGGTTCCAGTTACTACGTCCCTTGATTAAGTAATAACCTCGAAGACAAAAATAAGGATAAATGGCGATATCATGCTAAGAATGGAATATCTCTCAGTAATTATATTAAAATAATAATTTATTGGCACAATCCTATGTTAGCAAGATGAACTTGTAAGAGTTTATCAATTGCTTGTAATGTGTACATTGCTGTGTTTTTATGATACTTGATTATTTTTACAAAACACAAATAGGCCCTAATATTTTATTCGTTTCACCAAATGGAACTGTTTTTTTTTTTTTAGTACGGCTTCCTGAAAGAATCGGAAATAGTAAAACTGTAATTTAAAAGACTTGTAAACCTCCTTTTACACAGAATGCGTAAAAATTATTAAAAGAATCGGAAAAAATTTATATATTGACTTAATAAATAACACACACAAGCTTCTATAGACAATTAATTTTGTTCTAATCTTAATTACATTTCGGTTACAAAATAACCATCGTCAGAGAAACGACAATACATACTGGCTAACTCAGTCAGTCGGTCACTAGAGACGGTTTATTGGCCCCCGTGGCTTACCAGCATCTGTCACCGGCACTGACTGACATTTTGGATCACTGTCACCGGTAGGAATTCGGGATCAGGGCTCATATACGTCATTTTTAAATTATCTATTAGTAGTTAAGGAGATTTGGACATAAATCAGTCAGAAACATTAAAAATTGACACCGAAAAACGGAAAGGTTTCCGAATAAATCATTATTTTATGCCAAAATGCGTTTAGACAACAATATGTGATGACTAGCGTGAACACATGTGACCTACAGAGGCTACAATGTTGCAAATTTCATCTGTTCTGTGTAATAGTTGAAGATGACATATTTTTTACATTATTTACATCATTTTACATTATTCTTGGAAATTATACTCGGGCAAGTGGCACAAAAAAGTTATTTTCCGGTAGGTTATTGCACCGCTAGTTGTAATGTTTATGTTTGCTTATGCCGACTGGTATGACATGCCAAAATCTCTGGGTTTACCCATTGCTACACAAGTGGTTTTGAAAAGTAAAAGTACTGTAATGGGAGTTGGTTAATTAATTATAGTTTTCGTCAATTTTCAAAACTATAATTTTTTTATGTGGGAACATAAAGTGATTCTATTGTTTTAACAAAAAATGTAAACATAATTAGTAAATACGTTTACTATTTTCCAAACCCATCCTCATAAAATATCCAACACATTCGCTATTTACTAACCAATGTTATAAACGGTACCACAAAAGTTTTGTTCCGGTAGTTTATGCCACAACTAGTTACGGAAATGTGATGTTTATGTATTATTATAACGTATATTTGGCGCAAGTTGTTTCACAGCCAAAAACGTCTGGGTTTACCCGTTGCTATACAAGTGGTTTTGAACAATAAACCACGAACAGAAGTGCAATATTATGAGTGTGTTATATAATTATTGTTTTCATAATTTTTGTATGTGCGGACATAGGTTTTGTTTACATAAAGTGATTTTATTGTTTTAACAAAAAATTTAAATATAATGAGTGTATATTTTACTATTTCCCAAATCCATCCGCACAAAATATCGAACTAACGTAACTATAAAAGTCAGGAAGCGGAAGCCATAAATAACATATATATATATATATATATATATATATATATATATATATATATATATATATATATATAAGTAAACTACAGATTGCGAAATAGCCTTGGATTTAGACAACAATATGTCCTGACTAGCGTGCATCCATATGGACTAAAGAAGCTAAAATGATATATTGATAGTTCCAGGTGCAATAGAAAAAGATGACGCTGCAAAGTATTGTTGTAGAAACGCGTAAAACTACGAATATATATTGTACTGTCAGACAGTGCGATTCTGTTACTGGTTAACACACACACACACACACACACATATATATATATATATATATATATATATATATATATATATATATATCATTTTACCTTGCATTCCCGGACGTGTGACATACAAAAGTTATGTTCCGGTAGTTTATTCCACAGCTACAGTAGTTATGGAAATAATGTAATGTTTACGTATTATTATAATGTATATTTGGCGCAAGTGGTTTCACAGTCCAAAGTATCTGGGTTTACCCCTTGCTATACAATAGGGTATTGAGAAATAAACTACGAACAGAAGTGCAATAATATGAATGTTTTAAATAATTATTGTTTTCTGAAATTTTCAATGATATACTTGTTTGTATATGCTAACATGCAAGCACCTCTGTTTCACATAAGGTGCTTTAATATTGCGACAAAAAATGTAAATATAATGAGTGCATATTCTAGTATTTCTCAAATCCATTTGCATAAAATATCCAACTGTAAATAAAAGTCAGGAAGCGGAAGCCCTGACATTTATATGTAGGATCGACTTTCCGTTATATCAATTGCGGTGTTCATAACGTCGAAAGCTTTATCTGTAATTCGGAATTCAGGCACTCCCAAACTTGTCGCTTCACATTCAAGGCTTTAAATTGTATCAATTATATGCGACGAACTCCACTAAAGTGGTTCTGAGGAAACAATCAGTAGGCCTGAGAAATAAACATAACATTTTTCAATTAAAATTAATATAATGCAACTTTCATCAATCACAAATGTTATGTAAACTGTACCACCAAATGAGTTGTGTGTTGTATTAAAGGGCTATCAATATGAAAAAATAATTGAAACCCCCGTTACAAAATAACCAATTAGTGATGCGTTGGGAATCAATTTGCATAATTTTAAAAGAAACTGCCTACACACAGTAAATAATTTCAGATTAATCTAGATTGTCGTAATCAATTACTAATTAGGTTGACTCTAATGTAAACAATAACCATAAAATAATTTAAACAGCTTCATATTCAAACAATAAAATAAAATGAAGGGTTTGTGGTTCGGCTCTTTTGCCCAATTTAATTTACAAGATTTCACACGATGTGTTTTTCTGATGTGTAAATACTTTCTTAGACGGTTTTTAAAGTCTTCTTCCTATTCTAGTATGTAAGACGGACAATTGGCACGCGCGGGAATCCACATTCATACGGAATAAGTAAAACAGTACGCCTGAAAATAAATATTGTCTTAATATTTTGCAAACGCCTGACGTTCGATTTGGACTGAATAATTCAACATCAAAACAAGCTTTAAAAACATTTCAACTTGTGTTACCGTATGTTCTCATTGATTACTTTACCTAAAGGGGAAAATAGCAAGTTAATTATAAGTAAACACAACGTTTGAGTTACAAAGGACCCGGAAAGGTTCATTTCATATCATTACTAATGGTCTTTGTTACGTAAGGAAAACGTAAACATTAAGTCAAATAATAAAGTTCCAAGTCGATGTAAATGCATTAAAGAGAGAGTATGCTATTATCAAGTAGCTCAACTAATGAATGTAACTCTAACGTAAAACAATCACAACATCGTCGGACTACCTCAAACTCTTACTCACTCAAACGGTATTATCTTTTAGGCGTACAAACTCTCGATGGCACAAATATGGCTGCCAGTAATAATTTTCTCATCCTCGATAAAATTTGTCTCGATTCACTTCGCACAAAGATATAAGTTATTTACTAAATAAAGTGCAATCGTATATTTTTTGCCGACCCAACCTTTTATTTGCCAGGTCAAATTGATGTTCTTCTAGGTGGCGCGGTTTTCCCTCAAATGTTAACCCTTACTACGAATTCTCTCCACTCTAAAATGAAGTGCCTGATTGGCACTCACTTTGGATTCATAGTTATGGGGAAGCTTCGTGTCTGCCTAACTGTGAAACAAATCTAGTGATAATATGTTCACTACATATATCACGGTAAATGACATAGAACTCCACAGTTTTCACGTGAACGCAGAAGAACAAAAGTTCAGCACCTCACTTCATGCACCTTTATGCAGTACTAATGTCTAATTATTTGACTTCTGGACACATGATCATTGCCCAAAAGACTCAGCTCACCCAAATACTTTCTAACTCATCATGGAGTGTTAAAGGAATCCAGTGCCAATTCTCACCTTCTAACCGCTTTGATGCCAAAAAACATACGCCTTCTCTCACAAAGATACCCTGTGGTCAGAAAAGAAAACGAAAACCAAAACTTGTGATCGGTTACTCAGGTTTCGCTATCACAATGTGGTTTTTACTTGCGAAATACGTCATATCAAGGTATACCCTGATGATCAACCTTATCAGCTGATCCTATGGCATGAGAATGTCGATCAACCTATTTCTACTTATAAATTGACAGCAGTAAATTATGGGACTAGTTACGTTACTTGGTGATAAGAACTCTTCATCAGCTCGCCTTCGATGAAGTTGCTTCATTACCTCAGGTTGCCGAAGTATTCCGGACACAAACTTTATAGACGACGCTATTGCTGGTGGTCCATTAATTGATGAGGCCTCTCGTTTAAATGAGAAAACTCAGCTCATTTCTCTTGTGCATCGGGATAGGTTCTAATTGCACAAGTAGACTACCAATCCAGACGAACACCTAGAGACATCCAAGTTTCTTCAGAATACAGCACAACCTTATTACAAAATTATCGAATTGCATAGGTCATATTTTACAAATCAAAAATAGCTTATTTTATAATAGAGCCTAGTAGAGATATAGATATAGATGTATAGATAGAAGTCTTACTAACTTACAACCTATTTATTACTAAAGAATTATCAAACTAATATTTTACCATCATAATATAGTGAATCCTTATGCCTTTTCTTGCAATGAAAAGATCTTTTAGCCCACCAGACTCTCTTGTTGTTAACTGAGGATAAACATCTTTTAAAAACCTCAAATTCCTCATTTTACTTGGTAGGTCTCTCAGCAAATATATTGCACTGCAACAAATAAAATACTTTCTATTGATCTTTGATTGCAACTACTTCAATTGGATAGATTAAAAAAATATACTTTTAAATGAGAACTATGGCACAGTTAATGGAGGTATCTAAGCACAGTTGACTCTGTAATGCCTCTTGAATTCAAAAGACATGGCAACAGGTTTGTAATATATGAAGAGACAAAAATTATTTTAACTGAACGAGATTAACAAAGTAAAAAAAATATTTACGAACGTGGTAGTAATAACGTGTCTCGAGAGTTGGTAATCGATCTCGAATTCAAAGGAAAACATTTGCTCTCTAGTTTCCTTTCTTAAAACAATAACATGGAAAATTATTTATACATCAAACAGAAATGTGAGTTGATATTTAAACATTTTTAAGGAATAACGTTTAATTTGCTTAAAACATAATTTTATTTTCACACATTTGAAAATTTATAACTGAAGTGATAACGAACCCTCCTCCTCTGCGCCCGTGCATTCTTTTATCTTATTTCCTTTACCGGCTTCTCTGGCACGTGCTGCAAATTCTATTTGTAGATTCAATCTTAACTTCCTTAGATAATTTTTAGCGAAGAAAGTGAAAACCCAGAACTAAGCGAAGATTTAACTTTCACGACGATTATAGACGGGGACGGTGAAGTTTATCGGATTCTTTTATCACCTACTAAACCCTTCACACCTGTTGCCTTGACTTACTTCATACCTTCTTTCCATCTGTATAACGCTCACAGTTTCAGTGAAACTTCATACCTCAGGTTCCCAAACAGTTATTATCTGTTTCTCATTGAAGTTTAAGATATCTGAGGAAATTATGGTCACTTCACTTATACTCTAATTTACTTATTTAAAGTATTGTAAAGGGAATTAGTTATACTATGGCAATTGATACTCAGAGATATTAAAAAACATTAGATGTCATGGAACTCTCAACCTGAAAATTTTTCGGAGGCTTTTCCATTAATTATATTTAAATATTTTCGATAACTCAGAAGCAAATTGCGCATTTTTATTGATGATTTTTTTAACAAGCGGTCTGGTATTAGAAATAATATTACGCTGTTTAAGATGCTACATTTTCCTTTTTCAAACCATGGAATGATGATTAAAGTAAATTAAACTTAGTTTTATAGGTAATTTATTACACCAAAACATCTTTTACAATTAATTCATAAAACAAAATGTTTTCTGTGAAAATACTTTTATTTACAACTTATGGCTGCAATATATTTACTTACATAAAATAAGGAGCTTCATTACACAATCTCATTATATTTAGTTTCCATACCGAGTAATTATATTTATAATGTCTTTAACTATATTGGCATTACTCATATTTCTAGAACAATTTTGTATGATTATGCAAGTAGTTAATGTCGACACTTTGGGACAAATTACCCCTATACTCACCGGTGACGTACAGGCCAGTTAGGGGTAGTTTGTCCCAAAGTGTCGACATTAACTACTTATGCACTCATTAATAAACAGAATAAAGGGATCATTTCGTGTATATTGTTTTTAGACATTGCGTTGTTGAAGTTGAACGGTTTTTAAACGGGAACGAATTGAAATAGCTGAGTCGCAAATCGCAGTTTTATATATTTATACATTGCTGTGTGAATTAAACATAACTATCGCTGATTAACCGCCCAACAACCATATATCCAGTTTTTTCATATAGAAACTTGTGCCAGATTGCTGGTTTAGACGTTTCACTCCGTGCCTAATTGTTTACTGTAGATCTGTTAATGACGTTACTAAGCTAGTGAGAAATAACACGAGGATATTGCTGTAGTTATGTTAAAGTGTTTAAAGTTGTTTGTCGTCGAATATTTTATAAACGGAGAAACGGTGGCGAATGGAAAATATAATCAATAAGCTACTTGTTTGAACATTATCAAGAAGAGTTTAAACACAGTTTAATGTAATCAGGGTGTATGCCAAGTGAAGATAACGGTCGTTGGTAAAATAATACATGAGAGAAGGAAAATTTATGTTTATTTTATTAAAAGTAATATAAAATTTTAAATAAAAAACCCACTAACAACAATATAACTTTTATTTAATCACTTGATGTACATTTCGGTTACCAGGTAACCATCTTCAGAAGTACTGAACAAAATTAAATAATTTACAACGTTACATATATAGCAAAAAAATATTGAGGTCATAAACTTATTGTTATTTTGTCTTGAGCATTGTCACTTTATTTTATTTTAAAATATTATAACATTAGGCCACAGTTGCTCAAGAAATCATTAAAAACGTAAAATTGTTATTGTAATTTTATTTTAAGATTAACAAATCATAGTTATGGCTTTGCTTTCACAGAATAAATCATTCATCTTGTAATAGTATGAACTAAGAGTATTGTGATGCAGCAGTGGTGGGAGTACGGAGGGTTTTTAAGAATGGGAAGGGTTACCTCCAAAGACAACATCTTCAGGTATATAAGTATGTGCCTGTATTTGCATACAAATATATCTTAGATATACATACCCTGAGTTTGTATATTACTCTTTCAATCGTAGATTCTAAAATAACAAAGTGAATATATATTTACCACGTTACACTCGATTCTTCTATCCTCTTACCCCAAACGTCGTCGAAACTAAACCAGATCATAGATGTTACATCACTATAGCGGGGTGAAGCTGGATTACCCACAATGCGATTTGATTACTAAAGCTTTATCGCTATTTTAAAGTTTTCCCAAAGAAATCTTTTGAAGAACTTTACTTCAGCAACTTAAAAGAGGCTCCAAGATTTAAAAATCGTTATTAACTAAAAAAATAGGCCTACATTAAAACACAATAAGATGTAAGGGAGTTTGCTAAAATGGGCTTTTAGTAATACCTAATTATACTAAGTGATGCACGCAACTTGCGTATACTGTAAAGTACTACTATATCAAAGGTTTTGTGAATCGTCATAAACGTTGTATGATGATGTCGCTTATTTGGTTAGTGTCATGTAGTCTAAATTAGATTAATATCGAAGTGAGTTTGATTTAAATTCTTCAATATAATTGCTATCTATATTAAAAAGATTTTATTTTTGCAAATAATATGGACTGAACACCGAAACCATCCTACTTTATGTTCAAAATTATTTCTAATTCTAAATAAATGTCTATTTTATCTAATATCTAATTAAAAAGTATAAATTACAATACATAAACTCAAACTGTATAAAATATATATTATTATTACACTTGAACGTTTCTGTCAATTTGTGACTTTGACTTCATTTCCTGCTGTTTGGACACATTTAATGACAATGATAAGGCATTCTTTTCTTTTACCTTTTCGAAACGCTATCCAGAATCGATTTTGTAGAATGTTTAGCGTTACATATGTCGCATCACGGAGGGGTAATATAATTATGTAAACAATACATCTTGTGGTCAGAAGCGATGTTGAAGTAAGAGAAAGTTACAAAAATATTTCTAGAAATTCCCAGCGACCGTTTTCTTTTCTTTTGACTCCTTTTTCCAGTCTGAGTTGAAATATCGTATTTCCCTGGAATAATATTCGAGTGTAACGTACTGTGAGACTTAAGACCTGGAACATGGTTCCGTTAACTTTTCACATGTAACATTTTGTTTAGTTTATTCCTCGAGTTATTGCGATATCTTTTATTAGTTCACCCTCTCCTTATATATAATTTGTTCAAAATTTTAATTGTTATTAATATTCTATTTATCTATCCACTCAAGTTCAAACACATTTTTTTAAACTTGTGGATGAATCGTGATGTTTATACCGTTTTTTCAAATAACTAAATAATAACATTTAATGAAATAATTTAATTTTTTTATGGGAGATTCGTTATCAGAAACGTTTTAATGTGTAATATAGTTATTTCGTTCCATATGGCTTAATATAAATTGTAACATAATATTTCATAAAACAGATGATATTATCTTACAGGTTATATGGTTGAACAGCTGTTTTAACGCATAGATTACGTTTATATAATAATTTATTTATAATACCCGTAATTATTTCATAAAAAGTAACTAAAGTAAAAGTGTTGTTTAGTAATCTAAGTTGGAATTGACTGTAATATACGTTCGTGTATATTACTCGTTAAACTTTGTAACTAAACATTTATGTGAGAAATTTTTTTTTTTTAGTAAAATCGGTTTTTCGAGGATAAGATGCATTACATAAAAAAAGCAATCACTATAAGACCAAATTTCTTGGAGACAGTGGGACTTGTAATGATGTCCTTTAAACATTCCATGTGAATACATTTCCTAATGCGTAACTCTTGCATTGGCTTAACCGACTTATATATACGTAAACGTGACACAGAAATTGTAAAACAGCTTTCCTCCTAAATATATACTAGCTATAATAATAATAATCCGTATAGTATTTTGAATAGCATTTAATGATGGTTACCTCACCTCCTCAATATACTGTTAGCTTTTTGACACCACGTTAGAAAGTCATGACATTTTAACACAAAAACAATACAGACATATACAAAATTCTTAGTTACGAGATAAGACGCTTCAATGTGCCCCAGTATTTTCCCCTCCAAGCCTTTGAATTACAATTTAATAACTTTTAAAAATGGTAATTCAGGTAAATTAAATGTCTATAATAATTAATTTGTGTATCTTTTTGTCGATAATAAAGTTCCTAACTTGTCCGCTACTATTCTCTAAAGACCTGCTATTATTAATCATAAAATTATGCCATATACGTGAAAATTATGCAATACATATTACACATATCTGAAATATCATATATTGAAACAAGATATAATCATTAATTTCTTTCTGACGATACTTAATTTATTGGTGTATGTATTGCTTTTTAATTATAGTAATTTCATTGTGCTGTGGTTATTTTGAACTGAGTTATTATTGTTGTTATTTCTAGTTGTATACTTATGTATTGTAGGCCTGAAGACGATGACGTACTCTGTAAATAGATAGTTGTACCTGACTCGCAAGTTAACAGCTTTTCTAAAGAAAAGATTTCTTAACAGATTTCTGTGAAGATATGTACAATATTATCTTAAGATCACTATGAAATTGATTACCTCTAATGCGGAATACTTGGTATAGCGATCCCAAGGTCCTGAGTACTGTATACTGGGACCTAGACTGGTAAGACCCTGCCACTAGCAGACCAACTGTAATTTGTTTTAGAAAGCCTACAATGCTTTCTTCCAAGAGAACCTGTATAAGGTAATGCCTCTATTTTGTTCATCAGAACACCCTGATACAGCGAGTGGATTAAGATGGTAACATTTGGTGGTAGAAATAAAGCACGGATATAATCAAACCACATTTGATCCTCATCGGGAAGCGATGATGCATTGTCTAACAGTAAGTAATTTGAATTATTTCCTTTCAAACAGATAAAATAATCTGAAATATAAATCAACTAAATAAACGCTGCCTCAAAAAATCGGGACTCGGTTTTTCGAGACCCTACTGTATTACAAGTTATACGTTACACATAAAACAATATTTCTATTCAATATTTTTAAATAATAACAAATACATTTAATAATTATAAATAATGGAGTTAAATATTCAGTATTATTTTAACACCTTAAGGAACATTAAATAAATTAATATTACTTAGACGTTAAAACAGATGATATACAATTTAACCTAAACGCTTGATATCATGTTTTCACTCAATTCGAGCGTCCCCTGTACGTCAGAGTCTGTTTCCTTTTTCAGAGGTTTATGTCAAACAAATTATATTGTTACTCTATTTAATAATTCATAATTTCAATATAAGTGACTGAATGACAGTGATATTGGTG